>LR749907.1:130527-158993 GCA_902729485.2 Mus minutoides
ACACACACACACACACACACACACACACACACAGAGGAGGTCTATTGCTAATTATGGCTAAAAGCTCAGTCAACACCACCATCAACTGCCATGTATACAAATGTCCAGAATCACTGAGCTGTCAGACGATTCCACCCCACTCTCTGATTGCAACTTCCCAAGAACCCTGTGATGGTGACTCCCTACGGATCCCAGTCAAGTCTGAACTGTCAGAGGTAGTGATAAGCTAATTTTCAAGGATCTGTGTTCTGATATGCACCAGTGCACTAAAGCAGTAGTTCTCAACCTTCTTAATCTGATGACCCTGTAATACAGTTCCTCACATTGTGGTGACCACCAAACAAAAATTATTTCATTGCTACTTCCTAACTGTAGCTTTGCTATTGGTTTTAATAGTAACATAAATATCTTATATGCAGGATATCTGATATGCAACCCTGTGGGGGTCATGCCCCCCCATGTTGAAAACTAAAGAAAGACAGTTCCACACACATACAATCTGTTCCATAACTTCTCATTAGCATGTAGTTGATGTGTCTCAGGAAACACAGTTTAGAAAATTTGATAGTAACCTATGTAATTTTCAATCCAAGAAGACAATCTAAATGAGATCTTGGTTCAAAACTACTGAAGTAATTTTGCTAAAAGGACAGTACGATTGCTAGTTTTAACTGTCAACTTGGGCAAGAGTGTAGAATCATCTGTGAAGAGATTCTCAGTAAGGAACTATCTAGATCAAGTTGGCCCATGGATATGTCTGTGGGGATTGCCTTGATGATATTCAATGATGTGAGAAGACCCAGCCTATCACAGGCAACCATTCTCTGGGTTTGACTTCTGACACATGTGAGATTGAAGGAGCATATTGAGTACTAGACATGCATGCATTAATTCACATTGTGAACTAGGCATGAGTGCATTCTCTCTCTGTTCTTCCAAGTGTAACACACTGCTTCAAGGTCTTCCCTTCCCTGCCTTGATGTGCTGTAATCTGGAATTATAAGCCAAGTAAATGCAATCTCCTAACTTGCCTTTTGCCAGGTTGTAATATCATAGCAACCAAAAGGAAAGTAAGTCAGATGGTCTCTTAAAGGGAAGTGCGATGTAGAGCTATTTAGGTTTCACACTATCTATATTGGCTACATTTCCTGAATGGATACAGAGGGATAAGCAATCAGGTTGGGAAGAACATAAAAGTGAGAGTGAATGCTTGAAAAAATGGTCTGTTTTAGAAAATCCAGAATGAAAAACAGCCAAAGTCAAGAGTTTCCTCTAGTTTAGTCTGTATCAGTACAGAAGTCCATGTCCTTCCACAAACCGAAGAAATCGCTCATTGCTTCTAAGCAGCATTGGACTGTTAGAATTGCCCACTGACAGCTCTGTGCAATCATAGATTGCCGACAATCTATGCAAGCTCTAACTCAAAGCTTTGCACACAGGCAGAGCTTTGCCTGTGAGACAAATCACAGTTAAAGGGTAAGGAATATTTATCTCCACCCATCTGCCTGAGAAAAGATCTTGATGGATAAAGCTGTAATTCTCCACTGTTTCGTGACACGTGCCTTGCTGACACATCTCCCCTCTTTGGAACATGATGGAAGGCTGAGAGTCATTTTGTAACTCTTCATTTATCTTCTTTTAATAAAACATAAAGATGGAATATTCTTTTGCAGGTTCTCTTAAAACCACGTATCTTTAGAGTCAACTCACTTGAAGGAAAAGAAATTTTATTTATGGATTCAGCTGAGATGACAGAAAGCAAAATCATACAAATAAATTGCTGCAAACATCACCTTCATTTTTAGTGTAGTTATCAAAGTACAATGGATATTTATAATGAAACACCACACAGAGACGTAGGAGAAGTGAAAGGAAGCAAGCAGAATGTGGATAGGACAGACTCTGTTTTCCTTCTCAAACTCAAGGATGACATAGAGTGAACAGAGCATCAGTAGCGGTGACAGGACCTGCTCTTTGCAAATTGTTCTGTATAAGCTATTCTTCAACTACTGCTTCATTTACATATGAAGATGTGGGCTTAGACAGAAAGTGGGACATACTCTTGGAGTGAGCATGAGCACTTTCTCTAAGTAGCACTGTACACAAGTGTATGTATGTATGTATGTATGTATGTATGTATGTATATGTGTGTGCACTTGCACAGGTGCATGCATGTTTATGTTAATTTGTGATATGTGTATTTGTGAGTGTGTACATGTATACATGCAAGTCTGGAGTGTGTGTGTGTGTGTGTGTGTGTGTGTGTGTGTGTGTGTGTGTGTGCATCTATTTGTACACATGTATGTGAAGCCTGAAGGTCAATGTCAACCATCTTCCAGATCCACTGTCAACTCTCAGTATTGAGAATCAGGGCTTCTCACTGGACCTAGACCTTCCCAAGTAGACTAGACTGTCTATCAATTGAACCAATTCTGACACAAACTGGAGAAATCCCTCGTTGTTTCTAAGCAGCATTGGACTGTTAGAATTGGCCACTGACAGCTCTGTGCAAGCATAGATTCTCTTCAGGAATCTTCCTGCCCCCGCCCCCATATCCCAAGCACTGATGTTACACGGTTACAGCCATATAGCCCTGGATAGTCTGGATTTCTAAATGTAGATCAGTCTAGACCTGAACTCATAGAACTCCATCTGCCTCTGCCTCTGCCTCTGCCTCTGCCTCTGCCTCTGCCTCTGCCTCTGCCTCTGCCTCTGCCTCTGCCTCTGCCTCTGCCTCTGCCTCTGCCTCTGCCTCTGCCTCTGCCTCTGCCTCTGCCTCTGCCTCTAGAGCACCACTGGGGTTAAGGTGTGTCTCACCATAACTGTGCATGCCTGGTGGTTTACATGGTGCATGGGATCCAAATTTAGGCCTGCATGCTCTTCTAGCAAGCACTTTACCAGCTGAACCATTGCCAGAAGCCCCTAATGGTAGCATTTCTGTTTTTCAAGAAAACATCTGACATTTGTTAATAAAGTAGCATTTCAAACAGAGGCAGAAAAATCACAGAAATCTAGAAAATCATATGAAATGCACTAGAGGATTGATCATGAGAAACAGGAGCAGATAGAATCAGCCTAGATTTGCCGCTAACAGATCTAGGTTGCTAGAGAGCATGGGAAAAGAGATGACATGTATGAGGACCTGAATGACCAAAAGTACTCAAAGGCTTAGTGCAGCTTCCACACTCATCATCATGCTTAACTTTGCCTACAGAGGCCAGCAAGCATTCCAATAGGTCAAAGTCACAGTAAACTCCTTGGGTCCCCTGAAAAGCTTGATACACATACATACACAGGAAGAGAGAAAGAGAGTGAGCATGCACTATATGAATACTCTGAATATGAATACATATATTAAAACCACTTAGATTAGCTCCCCCTTCATTTAACACTGGAAGACCATAAGGAATTCCATTCTACTGAAGCCACATCCTTGACCTGTGCTCTCTTTACTAAAATTTTTGGGAAAAGTTCCCACTTTTTTTTTCCAGAAGTCTACTTCATGGCCCTGCTGAAGCTGGGGGGAGGGCGCTGTTTATGTCCATGGCCTGTGTTACCACCAAAGGCCACCACATGAAGCCATGTTGTGCCCATGGTCCACATTGCCACAGATGGTCCGTGTGACCACGTTGTGGTTCATGGTCCTGCTGCAGTCTGGGGTGGGGTTGATGCCCATGGCCTGTGTTAGCACCTAGGGCAAGGTGGATGTCCCTGGTCCCTGCTCTTGCCAGAGACCATGTAGAAATGTATGATCTTTGTTCCTGCTGATTCTAAAGCAAAAGAAAGCCGTGTTTGCAATGGGCTTGATGACTGCAGACTCACAATTGATAAAATAGGGACATAGAAGGATACTGTGACAACCCCTACCTCCACCTCAGCCTACTCCTCCCAAAAAGTAACAGCCTAGACAGGACGCCATTGAAGACAACTCTTAAAATTTGTGAATAGGGTACTGAAGTATAGCTCTCCACAACTGCTGCATGGGAAGGATTCAGTTTTCTTTTAGGGGCTGGCTGCTGGGACTTTGACCATGCTTCAGAAAGTATATGGGTCATACAAACAGGACAATGTGGGGGTTTTTTGGCAGGGTAAGATGGTCACAAGTATAGGAAACAGACCTGAAGGATGGGGAAGAGAGTGTGATCAAGATGCATGATGTGAAATTCCCAGATAATTAATAAAAAACATTAAGTTGGAAAAACATATACATAAGGAAGTCTACTTATTAATGTATCCTAGATATGTCCAACTTTATTTTCAAATTCAAAATTGTGTCAGCCAAAGAAATTGTACTCAATTCTATAGGCAGGTAAAGCAGACTTAGGCAACTCCCTAAAAGACATGACTATGTAGAGTCTTACAAGTCTAGAACGTCTCAACTCAGTTCCTCACTGTGGGCCAAGTGTTCCCTACATGCAGTGGGTCAGACTGTGACTCTCAATTCCTCAGACCAGTTCTGGATTCAACTTCCTGGCTTTATAGTGTAATTCTCAGAGATATTTAAGGTATTGGAGGAGGGTAAAGGGAAAACTGAAGGTTTGAGAAGCTAAATTCAAGCCACGAACAGAGTATCTAACTGTATGTACAGTGGAAATCGCTTTGTGGGATGAGGGTAAACAAGATTGAGACTTGAATTGCTTTGGAAATGAGTGAAGAATTTAAAGCTTAAGATGTAATGGACCACACATGGACTGATGCTATACCCAGTGAAGAATGATGGACCACACATGGACTGATGGACCACACATGGACTGATGCTATACCTAGTGAAGAATGATGAATCACACATGGACTGATGGACCACACATGGACTGATGCTATATCTAGTGAAGGATGATGGACCATACATGGACTGATGCTATACCTAGTGAAGGATGATGGACCACACATGGACTGATGCTATACCTAGTGAAGGATGATGGACCATACATGGACTGATGCTATACCTAGTGAAGGATGATGAATCACACATGGACTGATGCTATACCTAGTGAAGAATGATGGACCACACATGGACTGATGGACCACACATGGACTGATGTTATACCTAGTGAAGGATGATGAATCACACATGGACTGATGTTATACCTAGTGAAGCATGATGGACCACACATGGAGACTGATGGACCACACATGAAATGATGGGTCACACATGTGATGATGGACCACATGAGGACTGACACTATAGCTAGTGAAGTCATTTCTCATGAGTGTGTGGGCTATCGATTCTGAGGCCACTGAATGCAAGACTAAATTGAACAAACATGTTGTTAGAATTTTTACTGTCAGAGGGGAAGGTTGCAGATAAGCAAGAAGAGGAAGGCTAGTGTAAACCGTGACACACTGAATTATAGTTGAAGAACTCAGTGTGGAGCATGCAGAGATTCATGGATTAATATAGAAGTAGAGGGATGGAGAGAGGGGCATGTGCATGCTACATTTCATTTTCTTTATGTTTGCCTTTGCATTGTTGGGGATCAGCCCAGTGCCCTGTACATACCATGCAAATGTTATACGAAAGAGGCACACCTGAATCCTCCACATTTTCTTCATCCATTCACCTATCAGTCAACATTGAGGCTATGTCATTATATACAGTCTTATACACTGGGCTCCAACAAACGTGAAGGTTCAGGCAATCTTCTCACTGCTTGTTTCCTTAGAATATAACCAGAAGTAAAATGACTAGGCATAAGGCAAATGTAATTTTAGAATTTTCATTTTGTTTTTATGCATATGCTTGCCTGTATGCATATATTTACCATTGCATGCAGTACCCGTGGTAGCCAGAAGACATCAGATACCCTGAAACTGGAATATCATATGGCTGTGAGCCTCCATGTAGGTGCTGGGACTGAGCCTGAGTCCTATATAAGAACAGCTAGTATTCTTAAGCATGGTCAGTTGGAGATAGCATCTTGGCTAGGGATGGGAGCTCATGTCTGCTTTCTACTCTCAGTGCTGAGATGTGTCGGGCTTGAACCTGTGTAGGCCCTATGCATGCTGATGCATGCAGTCCCTGTGAGTTCCTGTGCATCTCCCTTGCTTCCTTGCTGTCCTATCCACTTGGCTCTTACAATCTTTTCTGCTCCTCTTCCAAGGAGTTCTGTGAGCCCTGAAGGGAGGGGATTGATGGAGCTATCCCATTTGAAATAATGTTGCCAGCAAGGTCTCTCACTCTCAGCACATTGTCCAGTTGTGAATCTCTACATTTTCCCCATCTACTGCAAGAGAAAGTTTCTCTGATGATGGCTGGATGAGACACTGCTGTATGGGTGTCATAGAATATCACTAGATGTCATCTTATTGGTGGGTAGGTGTTTGTATTTTGTTTCCTTCTAGGCCCATGGCCTATCTAGCCTCAGGTTCTTAGCCACCTGACTAGTGTCAGACGTGGGTTCCATATATTTTTATGTAGATTCTAGAGATCAAGCTTGGGTTACCATAGTTTCAAAATGGCACTTTTCAGTGTGAGCAGTTTCCCCATTTGGATTTCTGTCCAGACGTGACGGCAGCCATGTTGTCTTTCACCTGTTGGCGTTTTTGTACCTTTTTTTGATTATTTGGTCCTTGTCCCTTTTGAAGACTTATCTGTGCTCTTACTTTTCAGTTGTCTGAATCCTATGCAAATCGAGGACCCTGACCCCGTGTCAGATGTTGTACAGTTTGCAAATATTTTTGCCCATTCTTTACATGGTGCCTTATCCTGTTAATTGTTCCCTTCGCTGGGCAGATGCTTATTCAATGGATGTAATCTAATTTGTCTGGTTTCTGCTAAAGTTGTATATTACAAACATGCCACCAAAGAAGGGAAAAATATCTAACATTTCAATACATACAATATTTGAAAAACCTTTTTAGATTTGCTTGGGAAGATACTGAGCATTCCGTCTCCTATCTGATTTCTTTGCTTTGTTACGTTTTGCTTGGGCTTATGTTAAAATTGGCACTCCACGAACAGTTGGCCTTGGAAAGCCATGGTTAAAAGACAAGGGGCATCTGGGAGTCCACAATGTAACCATGACAGAATGGTCTGTGCATTGTAGTCGTGGCAAGAGAGACACACTTGTGCTTTCAGGCTATTGAAACAGTGGCTTCCCCCAGCAATCACATGCCAGACAATCTGAAGCTTGGATATTAGCCAAAAGAGGGACTTGGCTAGCAAGAAGGTAATTCATATCTCACACAATTGTGATAGCTTAGCTGGAGCCAAGACACAGGTCAGTGATGGGCTGGACACACCTCTACAAAGACTGATTAGTTACACATAACTCCTACCCTCTAGTCAAATATCAATTTCATGACAGAATCCTGCACATGGACTTCAGGGTTGGGGAGTGGATCACTGAACCCCTTTGCTTCTCCTTATGTCTTCCTCTCTCTAATGTGGCCATGGACACTAAGGCTCCTGTCCCTGCCTTTCCCTGATCTGGTTTGCTTAACTGATAGATTAGAGTTGGGTGGCCAAGCACGCTGACACTGGCAGTAACACTCAGGCAATAGGCTTGCAAGGCGAACTGGCCACAAATGGATAAAGGGGACACAGGCAGGAGAGTTTCCATTAATTCCAGCCTCAAGTATTCAAGGCTAAACTGCTCCTTTGAATGGAACACATTAATTGCAATCTGAAGCATTTATTAGAGGATTTTTCTTAACTTGATCAAAACTTTAGACAGCTGGAAAGCACTTTTGTCTATTTCCATTCTAAGGAACATGGGGAGAGGAAATAATGGGAGAATTTAACTCAGCATGATAGAAGAGTAAAGCAGTCACAGTGAAGGGTGTCAGGCTGGAGGAGGGAGCAGGTGCCACTGCAGGAGCGGGACCGAGACGTGGAAATTACACTTTATCTCTCAGTCAATTTGAGACCTGTGACTGATTCTGATATCGCTGCTCACTTTTTCACTCATTCCTGAAAGAGAGCAAGAAAAGCAAAAGGAAACAGACAACAGGCGCGGGCTTCAGAATCACAGGAAACAGACAACAGGCGCGGGCTTCAGAATCACAGGAAACAGACAACAGGTGAGGGCTTCAGAATCACAGGTTCAAATACTTAGGAGAGAGATACTTAAGACACCTTGCAGTCAGCCGCCCACTGGGCATTATCCCCAGGCATCGGCAAGAAGGAGCCAATCATGCCAGACCACCAGTTCAGAGTCATTCACCAACCTCAGAGCGGGGAGGTGGCTCGAGAGCATTAAGAAACTGAAGTGCCAACCTCTCAGTGAAAATCCAAACTTCATCTTCATCCAAGAAGCCCAGAGCCAGTCTGCAAGCCTTCCCCCTCAGCTCTCCATGTGTTTGCATGCTCTGGTCTCTGGCCCCCTATTTCATCTGGAATAAATTAGGAGTGTGATCACCTGTGAAATCTTGCTGCAAGCTCCTTGCCACTGCTCCTATGTTTAATCCATCTAGATTCCCTTCCACCCAAACCCAGTAGAAATTGCCGGCAGGCCTACTGGAGCAGCCAGAAGCCAATGGGGGTATAGGGTTAAATCTTCATCCCATAGAGCTCCAGCTAAAATCCCACCTGTGCCCACATTCTTCCTTGTCTTCTCCCAATCCTCTCATTTCTTACAGCACAATCTGGGAGACATTTCTCAATATATGCCAGCTCCAGAAACCAGATTCTCTACTTTGCTGATAGAAAATCTAACCTAAGTTTCCCACCAATGAAGTCAGGACAATACCAGCAGGAACCTCCAGCACAGGTTCAGGATGCAGCTCAGTTGGTTGATTCCTTATCAGCATGCATGCACCACTGGACTCAATCCTGAGCACCCCCAGAACTGTGCAGGTAGATGGGTACATTCCTATAATCCTAGCATTCCAAAGGGAAAGGTGCAAGAACCTTAAGTCCAAGGAAATCCTCAGAGACAACACAGTTAGAGGCTAGCCTGGCCTACTGGACCCTGTCTCACACAATCAGAAGCAAACACACACACACACACACACACACACACACACACACAGGGGCTAGCCTGGCCTACTGGACCCTGTCTCACACAATCAGAAGAAAACACACACACACACACACACACACACACACACACACACATCTCAAACACAACAGTAGCTTCCATCTACCTACTGTTTCATATGGCTTCACAGTGCCTAGGACCTTTGGCATAATTGTTTGGTTTGGCAGCTGCTATTATTAAGCCAGTTTTGCAAATTATAAAACAGACATTTGATGAGAAGTAAGCTAACAGAAGCTAAAAGAAAACTCAGCCCAGGCCCAAAGTCACAGAGCTACCAAATACAAAATAAAGAGGCCCAGAGGCAGAACCACAGAACCAGAGCTCTGGGCCTATATTCCATTGTGCCAAAATCTATTAAGATTCCAGGCCTACATGACTTTCAAACTTAATCTATATGACATGAACATTCTCACTGTAAAGACCTGAAAACACTTCTGTAAGTGGCTCACCTATACTGGGCCTTGGGAGCTAAAGAAAGCATCGAGGAGAACAATGGTCTGAAAATGGATTGTGGGCCAGTTTGTTTATAGGGGGATATGGACAGCATGGTAAGGAACCACCACTGCCATATGCATATACATACACCTGAACAGAGCACAGAATACAGGAAGTTGGAGCTTCATGGACAGAAGGCCCCTAGTTTACAGACCAGCTTATGAAAAACACATATTACTGAACTGTGGTGACTTGGGACTCAGAGTCCTGGTTAACACTTTGAACAGCAGAGGAGCAGAAGTAAGGACATCTCCTCATCCTTCCTGCTCCATGGAAGCCATAGCTGTCCATGGCCCTTCAGCAAGGAGTCTCTCAGAGTGGATTCATCAGAAAATTTCAGGGAGAAAGACGTTCAAGGCCATCAAAGGCCAATCACTGTGCCCTTGGCAATGGCATAAAGCAACTGTAATGTATCACACAAAGAGGGAACTCCTTTAATGAGAAAGTAGACTTGTTTTTCCCCCCCATAGTGCAAGCAGTCTGCTTACAAAGCTAGATATTGTCCAGCCTTAAGACGCCTTTATGCAAAATTCAAGTACATATACTTTTACTTCTGTTTACCTGTGTTTGTTTCAGTGAATCCACAAGAAGGTGGCTTCTGGTGTGAGAGATTTAATGATTACATCAGTTGGGAATTACTAGAGGAAGTAGAAAGAGGGGCTTTGGAGGAAGAAGGGGCCACCAAAAAGGCAGAACCAATATAGGAATTTGGGCAACAGAGCCTGGAAAAAGAAAGAGAATGGAGGCCAGATGAGGTTTACCAGAGGCCACCTTAGACTATTCCCACACTAGCATCTACTGAGATAAATACTGCAAGCTACCATGTCACAGGTACAAAACAAAGGTGTGTGTGTGTGTGTGTGTGTGTGTGTGTGTGGTATATGTGTGTGTGTGTGTGTGTGTGTGTGTGTGTGTGTGTGTATTCTGTGCATTGACTGTAACATATGGCAGAATTAAACTTTTCTTGCCCTTTTTAAAATCTAGATGGCTGTGTTAGTGCATGTGCATGCATGCATGCATTCATGTTTATATGCATGCATGTGTGTGTGCATCTGCATGTGTGTGTGCAGGTGCCAAGACATGGTCTGGGAGTCAGAGGACAATTCACAGGATGCATCCTTCCTTTCACCACTGGGTCCCAGAAGTCCAGCTCTGATCCTCAGGGTCTGCGTTCTCTTCTGATTTCCCTTCCTCTCTGTCTTCATTGCAACACCCGGGAGCAGATCCTTCCTGGAGCAGCTCCTTCCAGCTGGCTCCTCTCATGGAACCTCTGCTTGGCTGCTCTCCTGGGCCATTGTTGCCTGTCGCTCAAAGAAATGTAAGATGACATGAAACCAAAGACACTGAGCTGTGTCTCTGCAGCTGCTGAGAGGAGAAAGACAGAAGCTGCTGTTGTTGACACCAGACAAGAACTTCTGTCAGAGAAACCCAAATATCAGCATTACTGGAGATGCAAGAGACCAAGGACAGTGCTGGTGAAGCAGGGTGGGTGGGGGAATGCAGGGATATGGAGTGAACGTCTGTTACGAGATTCCAGTGAACCCGAAAGGAATTAGATAAGTAGGAGGTAAGCTAGACACAGGGAGGAGACACTTTAACACTTGCTCTCTTTAGGCAATGGCACAGAGCAGCTACATGCCAGAGCACATATGTTTCCAGCAAGTCATGCTAGACTTACTATCAAACTATAGGAACATACTTGTACTGAATAAAAGACACCTGGTACCCCAGCTCCCTCTTCTCCCACCCTCTTCTAACTAGAGACCGCAGAGACCATAGGCCTTCCTAGAACCCAACAATGGGAAGATGGACACTCAGACCAGCTCAGTCCAGCATCCTTCCTGAATCTATAAATACAGATAGTCACACCGACGAAGGATTATGATGTCATCTGGGCAAGTAAGAACTGCAGAGTAAAAATGGGCTAAGGGGTAATTATAACTCATTTGCAAAAAAACACAATATGTTTCAAAGGAAATTCTGATCTCTTCTCAGTTCAAAATTTTTCCTCTCTGAGATTTTCAGGAATCTGATCTTTGGGGTTCGAAAGACAAATCTCTACCCAAGTTTCACTGTAGGTGAGGATGCAGTTACTGTGACTTGTGTAAGCCATTCCTGAGATAAGGCATCATCTACCATTCACACCGGGCACCTTCAATAAGCTCAACAGACGTCTGTGATCCCTTCCTTCCAAAAGCTGTTCCTAGGGTCATCATCCCATTATGAAAGAGAAAGAAAGAAAGAAAGGAAGGAAGGAAGGAAGGAAGGAAGGAAGGAAGGAAGGAAGAAGGAGGGGGAGGAGGGAGGGAGCGAGGAGGGGGTGGAAGGAAGGAAGGAAGGAAGGAAGGAAGGAAGGAAGGAGAGATTTGGAGCAAGAAGGAGGAGGGAGGGAAGGAGGAGGAAGAAGAAGAGGAAGAAGAAGAGGATGAAAGGAGAAATGGAGGGAGAGGGAAGGAGGGAGTGAGGATTCCTTGACACTGCAGCTAAGTCACAGTCCTGTAAGTATCCCCATGACTATAGTGGATAACCCCTCTGCCTCAGGCTCAGGGGCTCAACCTATTTTTCCACCTATTTTGTCTTACAAGAGACCATGATTCTTCCAGGCTCGTAGCATCTGTCTGAAGATGATTCTCAAATCTCAGGGCCAGCCCATGATCTCTGTAATAAATTGCAGCTTTTTTGGAAATACCTTGTTTAGATTTTATTCTCTAAAACTGTGCTTTGGAGATGAGACAGTGGAATTTTAAAAGATATTACCAAATTAAAACGCCTGCCCGGTTCAGTTTCAAGGAACTAAATCTGATCCTCATCAAATTATGCTAATTTACTGTACAGTGTTTAATTAAGTCTTACCCCAGGCAATCTACTTCCAGGGTTTATTTTTACAGCTTAGAACTTTCAAACATGAAAATGCCTTTCAATTTAAATTATATATATTAAAAAAACACACTATTCACTGAAGTTCATTAAGGGAAAAAAGGATTTTATATCCTGTATCTTCTCTACTCCAATCCCTTCTATTCTCTATGCTAATTCCTTCTCACTCTTTGCTTCTCCCTTTTCAGGAAATAAAAATCATGTCCTAGAAATTCTTTCTCTCTCTTTCTCTTAAAGAGTAAATGCAGTAGATTGCTTTTATCCACGCAGTCTTCTGTCCAAGACCTCCAATGGCCTCTGCAACACTATGATTTTATCATACCTACTACACACCTTGATAAAGTTTAACTTACAGGTAAGGCACAGTAAGGGATCAATGATGACTTAGAACAAGTTGGGACAACTGTGAGGACAGGCACAGTCCAAGTGACAAGATGGTTGGCTTTCTGCTTGTGATTTGCTGTCTATTGTTTTGGTAAAACTGATGCAGAGGCCAGGGAGGCCCCTGATGACTCCTTTTATGCTAGTTGCTTGCCCCAGAAAGGCCCTCCTACATGCACAGGATTGTTTTGTGTGCTCCAGGATAGCAGGGAGAGCAGGGAGAGCAGTGAGAGCAGGGAGAGCAGCGAGAGCAGGGAGAGCAGGGAGAGCAGGGAGAGCAGGGAGAGCAGGGAGAGCAGCGAGAGCAGGGAGAGCAGGGAGAGCAGGGAGAGCAGGGAGAGCAGCGAGAACAGGGAGAGCAGGGAGAGCAGGGAGAGCAGGGAGAGCACGGCACACCACTGCTGCTTAGTTCTGAAAGCCATCTCCCCTCTTAGGTTTTTCATCTTCTCTCTTTCTGTTCATGTCATCTCTTCCCCGTCTCTGAACCCCAACACATTCAGCGCGGCTATCACTTGCACAGGGGACAGTCATCACAATGCTTTATGACATTTAGGCTCTTGAAGGAGAAGTTCCAAATATCAGGCAGCTGCATTAGCGAGTCTGGCAACAGATCCTTCTTCAGTTGAGACACGAGCTCCTGAAGACACCTTTCCTGCAATTCCGTGAAAGTTCAGCGACCAGAACCACCTTCCTCTCTGGAGCTTTGGCTCAGAAATCAAGAAATAAACAATGAAAGTTCATTGTTTTACTTTGCTAAATCCGGGGGAATTTGCGATGTGACAGTGGGTGCTAAAAGTAGGATTGTGAATTAGGCATGTCTCTTTCTATGTTGGTATCTCAACAAAGACTGACTGGCAGTGAGGTCACTCAGCAGGATGGAGAGACTCTTAATACGGTTAATTAGTTATTCTAAGAGAAAGAAATGCTGGAGAAACTCAAAATGGAGAGGCAATCCAGAGATGAGAAGCCCAGACTAGGATGATGAAGACAAGGGCTGATGTTAGCAAAGTCTAGAGGTCGCTAACTCTCCACCTCATTGGCCAATACTATGTTCTGGAATGTTGGGAGCAATCCTTATGTCACTACTAAACATGACTACCATCGGCAGACAATGGCTACTTACCACTTGATATGCAGCTAATAATGTGGTGTAAGAACTTAAATTCTCATTTTATTTACATTAATTTAAAATCACGTTCCTATTCACCATATATAGCATTGGTTATCACAAATGATAAAATTACAGAAACCATACCAGGGCTCTTCACTAGGAGCCGCACATCTAGAAGATACATAACCAAAGGGAAGGTGGTTCCTAAAATCTGTCATTCTCACTATGACCCTTTGGGGCAATCTATAAGTAGACTCATAGCATTCATTCCCTATGGGACACACAACAAGAAAGAGACGCTCTAACCCATGTGTTAAAAAAAATTTTGAACTCTCAATGACCATATGGAGAGCTATATGCTTGCACTTGCACTTTTCTCTGTATATTGAAAGCAATACTATCTTGTTTAGGATTATTCAGAGCTCTGGACCATTGTATAGCAGTTTATTACTTCTAGAAGAAGATGAAAGACTCATAAGACTGGGGATATAAAGGAAACATACAAGGTCCAGAAAATACATTAAACTTATACGATTCAGGAACTGTATGAAACTTAGAAGACTCATTTACCCCCACCACTGGCCTCACTCATTACATAAATAGTGGCAACTTCTGGAGAAAGGAGACTATGTCACATAATTTTCAAAACTCTAAGTGTACAGACCAAAGGAAGGATATTGAGGGATGCAAGAGAGAAAGACCAAGTCCCATTCATTCCTTTTTACTTCTAACTGGGTGTGACACTTTCTCCAAAAGAACTTCAGGTAAATTCATGTCCTTGTACCTTTCTTATGTCAGTTCAGCAAGTGTATTTTCCATGAATAATTGTAAATGGCCTCTATTAGCTTTCTAATAATACATAATGAACTGCTACCTTTTCAATGGCTTAAAAAATTCATTCACTAACTATTGGTTCTCACAAGACATGAATCCAGATATATCTCAGCTGGTTTACCTGCTTGGAATCTGACAGGCTATAATTGAGATGCTGACCAGAGCCACCATGGTCTCACTGAAGGCTTAACTAGGGGAAAATCCACTTGGAAGCTCATTCGAGTGTTAGAAGAGTTTGTTTCCTTCAGTTGTATGGCTAGAAGCCCAAATATCTGACTGACAGTTTAGAGGAGATCTTGACTTGTGCTCTATAGGCCTTCCTCTACTTGACCCATTCTGTGAACTGCTTACAGGAGGAATGCGTCATCCTTCAAGACAAACAGGAGCTGTTTTTGCCTTAGTCCACTAAGATCTTAGTACTTTCATCATTAGTCTTTGTGGTTTTCCTGCTCTAACCTCTTGAATGCTGGGAGTGCAGGTGTGGGTCACTGCTCCTAACTTGAAAGATTCTTGTAGAACATAATGGAACATAACCTGCATTATCTCCTCCATACAACATAAACCAATTAAGGAACTGAATTGATGTCCTGTCACCTTTGCCACACTCTATTGGTCAGAAGTCACCAGTTGTACTTGTCCTCAATGGTAGAAGATTAAACAAGGATTTTTCTCTATTGGATGGCCACTTCTTCCACTCACCTAGGAAAGATATCCATGTCTTACTAATACATAATAGTAATATATATTTTTTAATTTATTTATTTTATGTATATGAGTACATTGTCACTGTGTTCAGACACACTAGAAGAGGGCATCAGATCCCATTACAGATGGTTGTAAGCCACCATGTGGCTGCTAGGAATTGAGCTCAGGACCTCTGGAAGGTCAGTGTTCTTGAACACTGAGCCATCTCTCCAGCCCAGTAGTTATATTTTTAAGACCATCACAATATTTTACTATTTTGAGCTGCTTAATAATCACCTGCTTTGGAAAATCTATTTGTCACTTTTTCTTTTTGAGTTGGGGCCCAGTGCCTGTGGAGGTAGGAAATCCTGGGGCTGTACACCATGGTCCTGGATAGCATTGTCTACTTAGCAGAATCTACGAGACAGTGAGGAGATGAACCAGGGTCGACACAGTTTCATCTACTGAGACAAAAGTACAGGCACAAGGATCACTGAAAGTGCCTAAGGTAGATGTCATATGCACATAGATGTGTCACAGGTCAGGCTGAAGATGGGGTTTACTCTGAAAATGTGGCGCTTAACAATGAAACAAAACAGTTGTTCAGGCTTTCAAGGCAGGATCACACCAAAATTCCGATTACTTCCTCTCTTGAAATTGCACTTGTCAGCTGCATACGACTGTAGCTGCCTCCTCTGAATAAGGATGCTTTTCCCACTGCATCTCCATCCACAGCCCTTTGCCTCCAGGAAGATATCTGCCTCAAACACTGCTCCGTAATGGTGTTGTAAGGCCTTCAAGAGACTAGACCAAGATCTTTGGAAACAGAGAAAAAAGGTAAACTTCAGGATGCCAGACAGGTAGCTGAATTCTATAAAATCTTTAGATGTGAACAACTTTCACCAGAGAAAGGACCTGTTATGATTAAAGCCAGATGAATGTGGCAAAGGAAGCCCAGAGACTTTGTAGAGGATCACAGGACACTTGGGGGGTAGGGGTGGGGGGAGGGCCAATTTGAAGCAGATGAACTAAGAAAGTGCCTTGTGTTATAGTTTCCTCGGATGAAATCTCACTCACCACATGACTGAAGGACACACAGGATACAGGTATCACACCTCACCTGACTCTCCTGTCTCTCCCTGGATAGGCGCAGGGCCCTCGTTCTGTGGCAGGACATTTGGAAAGGGGTGGGGGTGGGGAGTGAATGCTCCTTCTCGCTCCATGGAGAGGCAGAGCTTAATCTATCATAGCAAACCAGCTATGAGTCTGGAGATGACACTAAGCCTGCAGCTGGACAGGCTCGTCAATTCCGAGAAGATACAGAGAAAGATGGAGATTTCACTTTATGCTTCAGCTGCAAGAATCCAAATCTGTTCCAAGAACTATTTGTCTGAGTTAAGACACTAAAGAGACTGTCTCTTGCTTCTCTTAAAATAGAACAGTATAATCGCATTTCCGACGAGCTGAAAGCCTTGGATACAGAGGTTCTAGAACAATTAGAAAAGAGAGCCAGCTCCAAAGAGGGAGTTGCTGTTTTATGATTTTTCTCAAAGTGACAGCCAAAAGGGAAAATGTGTCAGTCCTTTGTCTCTGCAAATCCCATGTCTCTGTGTTCATCCAACCACAGATTGAAATATTGGGGGGGGGGTGAGATATCTGCCTTAAAATTTATAAAACTGATTGTTTATCAATATCCTCTAAATATCAAAGCAGCATCTAACATCTTGCACAACACCTTTGAGGCAGTAGGTGTCACAAATACATTAGACATGATTTTAAATGAAGGGGAGGGGCTTCATGTGTTGTATGCAAATGATAAGTGGTTTTGTATAAGGGACTCTGAGCACCCTCAAATTTTGGTATCTGTGGCATTGGAATGAGCCAGCTGTGAATGCTAAGGGCAATGATATTCTTTTCTGAACCTTTTCTTTTTGCCTGTCATTTTTTTCCCACTGTGATTGACACTCCTGCATGTCAACTTGACGGAATCAGGAATTGACTAAGAGACAGTTTCTGGGCATACCTGTAAGGCATTTCCTTGATCAGGTTATTTGAAACAGGAGACCTGCCCTCAATGCAGGCAGCAGCTTCCTGTGGCACCTGAGGAATAAAAACCCTTTTGCTTTTGCCTTCTTGTCTCCCTGGTGAGCTGAATACACTGTTGCTGGCTGGCTGATGGCTGCAGTCCTTGGCTTCTATAAGAACCATCTTCCCCGTGCTTCCTAGAGGATGAAGACCAATGGCTCTCCAGGAATTCCCCCAGCACCTTGTTAAGACCACTGAGACTCATGGACTGAGCTGCTCCTGGGATCTCAGCCTGTCCAATGTGAAGACACCCACTATTGGGCTACTCAGATTGCGCTGTAAGACAGTCTAATAAATCTCCTATATAAATACCTATTCTTTGGATTCTATTCCTCTATAAGATCCTCACTAACACCATTGTCTTTCTTAATTCTTTTCCATCTTCCATTCAGGCATAGGAAAGGAAAACTACTTACTGGTAAATCTATGAATATGTTAAATTTCTGCGCACCTACAGCCATTGGTTGCTATGGTGATTAGTTTGGAGGTCCCATCATCTGCTCTCACCCTTGGTTGCCTACTGAGGAATATGTTTTGTTCTGGGCTGGAAAACATGTCCAAGGAACAGCATGATCTGTGGATCATCTGTGCAGCTGTGTTCAGCCACTGTAGATGGCATCAGGGGCCAGTTGGGTGGGAAGAGAAGTTAGAGGGGTGAGGAGTCCCCCTTCCCCATCTTAGTGCTGCTCACACCAGGGGTGATGTCAGTTGCCAAAAGTGGCCCCTCTCTGCTTAGCCCTCAGTGTTCACACAGCAACAGCCTGTTATAGAAAAGCCAGACCTGGGAGGTGGTTAAGTGGGGGACAGCGGCACTTGCCGTTCAAGCATGGGAATCTGGGTTCAAACTCCCACCGTGCACTCAAAAAGCTGATATGATTGCATCCGTGCCTGTAACTCCAGTGCTGTTGAGCTGAGTGAGAGAGAGGGATCTCTGGGGATTTCTGGTCACTAGCCTAGCTGAAGTTTCACTGGAAGACACTGAAGGTGAGCAATGATAGAGAAACTCATTCCTCTGTATCCCGTATTCACATATATTCACACATATGTGCACAGAGCACATTCACTACACACACATACACAGAAGAAGTGCACACGTGCACCCCCCAACACACACATACCCTAGGGTTATGATAGATCTGAGAGCACTCCTATAGGCAGGAAGAGTAGAGACAAGAGGTGGGAGAAAGTTTACCATCTCAGCAGGTCCCTCCACATCCCAGTGTGGTTAGAAGACAGGTGAAGCACCCAACGGATTGTCATGAGAGTCAGAGTTTGCATCAGTATTTCATCCAGAACCTGCAAGGCTCCTTGTCATATGAAGAGGACCCAAGAAGATACTAATAATGTTAGGCTTAGCAGTTCCCCTGTGTGTATGTGCACATGTGCATGTGTGTGTCTGTGTGTGTGTGTGTGTGTGTGTGTGTGTGTGTGTGTGTGGTGTGTTGTGTGAAGGCCAGGGGTCGATATCAGGTGTCTTCCTCTACTAATGCTGGAGCTCCGGGGAATTTCCTGCATCTGCCTCCCCAGCACTGGGAAAAAGGCACACTTGACAGTTCTGCATGTGTTCTGGGAGATCAAACTCAGGTCTTCATGCTTGTACACCGATCACTTTACCACTTCAGCCTTCTCACAGCTCCTCACAGTTCCTTCTGAAGTCAGAAGTTGCTTCAGGGTGATAGTACAAAGTCACTCTGCAGAATGGCTTCATTCCCAGTGCCCTCCTCGGGGGACCAGAAGCAAAGAGGGCACCCTACCTCCTTCCTGGCCTCTTCTTCCTCTTCCTTATCTTCCTTCCTTTCTTCCTTTACTCCTTCCTGCTCTTCAGTCTCCCAGAGATGAAGAGTGAGTATTTTATGAGGTCAGGAGCAAATGTTCTTTGAGCCATGAAGAACTCAGCTGGATAATTTTTTTAAATTAATGAATATTCAACTGATTTATTCAAGGTTTCCAGGAAGAACAAAAGAAGAACATGCAGAGGCACACACACACCAGGCACACAAAGGAACCGCAGAAGCTAACAAGTCCAGGAAACTCTCCTCTTCTGATTCAGTTGCTGACCCCTTGACCATCAGCACCACCCAAGTTCTTGCCACCTAATCAAGCATGTTCCGTTCTTTATGGGTGTCCTTTCAGGAGACCAAGAATGACCAAAATTTCACCGCACACCCTCATGTTTCTGAACTTATGAGCAGACATAGGTCTGGCCTCCTTGGAGCTGGCCTCCCCTCTTGCATATGGGGCAGATTAAACACAGATGCTGGTGGGAAATAGTCTGCTCTGGAGTTCAAATGCACAAGTTTGAAAGGGGAGAGATAAAGCTGGGGAGAACACACATTTGTTTTATGATGTAGGAGGAGGAAATGAGCTCAAGACTGCTCAAGCAGGTTCAGAGCATCCTGACAGTGCCTGTGCTTCTCAGACCTGCTTCTATAGGAAACAAACAGGATCTCACACCCATGGGTCATCTCTCCCGCCCTCTTCCCCCAACACATACCTTCTCTCTCCCTCCCTCCCACCAGGTTTGCTAGCCACAGCCTCAATAGACTGCTTACAGGAAATCATCATTTCAGAGTCTTTGCATTTGGGGCTGAGGATACTGCTTATTCAGTAGAGTGTTTGTGTGGCATGCCCGAGTCCCTGTGGCAGATCCTTAGCCACACTTAAATCAAGTATGGCAGAGCAGGTCTGCAATCCCAGCAGTAAGGAGGGCCTTCCTGGATACATAATGGCTTTGAAGATAGCAGAGGATACATGAGACATTTGCTCAAAACAAGTAAAACTGCATTTATGCCAAACACATATGTACTTATTTCTTGTCATGATTATCTAACTAATGTACAACAGCAGCCTTTCCATGATATTTACATGGTGTTAGGCAAAAATTGGCCAGGGATGATTTACAGACTACAGGAGGATATGCATAAACCACAAACGCTAAATTAGTTTCTAGTGTATCTAACCTTGGATTTTGGTACATTGGTTGAGGGTCTTAGGACCAGCTCCCATAGATACAAAGGGGTAGTGGCACACAATTCACACCAAGAATCACCTAAGACTATAATTATTAATTATGCTTTCTCTATGTACTTGAGAAAATTGATCTCATAAACAGCAATTACTTATTCTCCCTTACAAAGGTAAGCCTTGTTAATCTACTTAACATACGTTTAATAAGAAGGTACTAGAAGATAAAAGAAGATATGTGTTGTGCAGGTGGCTGAGGAGATGACTGGGGATATATATATATATATATATATATATATATATATATATATGCACATCTATGTGTGTATATGTGAGTGTGTGTGTCTGTGTGTGCATGTGTGCACGTGTGCTCGTATACGTGTGCAGGTTCTTGGCCGTGTATGCTGTACATGTGTAAGTATGCATACATGTATGCATGTGTGTGTGCTTGTGCATGTGTATGCATATGTGTGTGTGTGTGTGTGTGTGTGTGTGTGTGTGTGTGTGTGCATGTGTGTGTATGTGTTTCTCTAACAGAGAAGAAGATAAGGGCAAGGCACCTAGCAATATTCCAGTATTCTAAAGACTTCTGTTGTATTTTTATTTATGTTTGTCAGTGAGTGTATATGAACACAGGAGTACAGTGCCTGCCATGGTGAGGTGGGGGTGTCAGATCTCTCAGAACTGGAGTAGCAAGCTGTTGTGAGCATCCTGCAGTGAGTGCTGGGATGGAACTTAGATCCTCTGGGGGATCAGCTAGTGCTCCTCACAGCAGAGCCATCGCTCCAGCACTTGTTCCAACATTGTAAGTCTTGGAAGAAGGACTGTGCATGTACAACATAAAGGCATGTGTTCCCAAAAGCATTTATGTATTACATTTATGAAATCATAATCTGAATTAAAATAATCTACTTAGGTCCTTATTTATGTGAAAGACTCTTTAGACATAGGCAGATTTTTCCAAAAGCTAGTTGCAGGATGATACATATTGTAGGTCCAATTTTCAGATTACAAAACTAAAATCCACTAAGTGGAACGTCAGATTTGCATGTAAATAGCTGCGTATAAATGAATTTGAACTGCACAAGAAGTGGTTACTTCTAGGGAGAGAATGGAGAAAGAAACAGTTTACAGACTTCTGTGTTGTTTGAATTTGTGAAAATGCATGCAGTTGTTTTTGCTTAGAACAATTAATTAAAAGCACTTAATTAAAAGTACTATATTTACGGTAAGAGAGAATTCTTTATTAAACCAACCCAGCAGCAATGTTAACGGTCCATCCCCCAAATGACTGACCTGTCTCCATTACAATCAGCCAGCAGTGCTTGTAGCTGCAATCTGTAGCTGTTGCTGTCTATTTAACATGCTTTGTTTTGTACAATGCTTCAAACCTGCACCTCTTTGCTTTACAGTGAAGCCAGTAGAAACCCAAAGGTATAAAGGCACTAGTTCTGTCCCTTGGGTTTTTGTTATTTGAATCTTTTGTCCTTGCATCGTTCATCACACTGGCTGGCATGTACCAGCCACTTAGTGTCTACTGGCCGGATCAAGCTCACGCGGCCGGATCTCGCTCACACGGCCTCCTTTGTGGGATGGAGCTTTGATTCTCAGGAACTTAGGAATGGATTTGGTCTGTGGGCTGTCAGAAGTACAAATGTATGTAGAATATGTACCTTCCAGTATCCTCCCCATAGTTCTCCTGTGTGAATTTTGCCGAGGTGGGGCAGGAAGGAGGTGGCCTGCTTTAGCAGTTTGCCTTGCTGACCTTAAACTAGCCGCTGTTACTCTCTTCTTCTTTCTACAATCACTTGAAAAGCTATCTCAAAATGGCGTATTATTGAGTTCACCACAGTAAAAGGAGAGTAAATTCTTTTTTTTTTTTTTTGGTTTTTTGAGACAGGGTTTCTCTGTGTAGCCCTGGCTGTCCTGGAACTCACTCTGTAGACCAGGCTGGCCTCGAACTCAGAAATTCGCCTGCCTCTGCCTCCTGAATGCTGGGATTAAAGGCGTGCGCCACCACGCCAGCCCGAGAATAAATTCAAAGTAGAGAAAACACTTCTGCTAGCATGGGCACAGCGATTTGCTCAAATTTTATTGATTAACGTTTCATAAGTTGGAACCAAATCATGAAAAAAATATGTTGAGTTTACACAGGTTAGGACTTATTTTGATGTAAAAATATACAATGGATAAAGACATGTTGTTGGGACCTCTTTGCCTATGATCAGTTAGACCCTATCCGTTTATGTCTCCCACCTATTAAGAAAGTTGCTATGTTAGGAAATGAGTAAGGATGTCAAGTAAAAACTGGAATTCTAAGCAGTGGTAGCCACATCTGGCATAAACAAGACTAGAGGGGGAAATGGAAAATAAATTCACATCTGACCAATGAATGAAAGGACTCCTATCCCATGCATAAACAATTGCTTACAATATGGCAGGAGAGTGCCATGCAGGTGTCAGAATAATTTATTTGAAAGCCAATAATAAATAGACATATGTCTACTTAAAGCCACTAAATAGAAGGCAAAATGTCTACAAACCCAGTAGGAGGCTGAGACAGGGGGATTGTGGATTATAGGCCAGCCTGAGCTATGTAGTGGGGTACTGTGAAGAAAGTGGAAGGGAGAGAGGGAGAAAGAGAGGGAGGGAGTGAGGAAGAGAGAGAAAGGGAGAGAGAGGGAGAGGGAGAGAGAGAAAGGGAGAGAGAGGGAGAGAGAGGGGGGAAGGAAATGAGGGAGTTACTGCCTCTAACTCTAGCTCGAGATAATAGAACATCCTCTCTGGCTTCCATGGGTGTATGAACACACACATAGACAGACAGACAAACACACACACACACACACACACACAGAGAGAGAGAGAGAGAGAGAGAGAGAGAGAGAGAGAGAGAGAGAGATCTTTCCCATTTAAATGCATCTAATTTAAACTTGACTTATTTATTTAGTGTGTTCCATTGGAGGAGGGTTGTGCACTATGGGCCATGTAAGTTTCAAGAATGACACTTAGGTCACCAGGCTTGTTGACATTTACCTACGGAGTCACCTCACTATCACCTAGAAACTTTTAAGATTCCTATGTGAGGTTTCTGGGTGAGATTACCTTAGTCAGCTTTCTATTGCTGTGATGAAATTATGACCAAAGGTGACTTGGGCAGCAAAGGGTTAATGTGCTTAATATTTGGGGAAACCAAGGCAGGAACCTGGAGGTAGGAACTGAGGCAGAAGCCATGGAGAAACTGGTAGCTGGCTTGCTCTCAGGCTCCCAGTCAGCCACCTTTCCTACATGTCCCAGGCGCACCTGCCCAGGGATGGTCAAAGCATACTGTGCTGCTCTCTCGCACACCAATCACTAACTAAGACAATTCCCCCCACAGTACTTCCTCCACCAGGATTCCACTTTGTAGGTAACTCCAGCTTGTGTTGAGCTTACCAAACCTAACCAGGACAGAGATACAGGAACTGAGCACTAACGGTTAAAAAAAAAACAAAAAACAAAAAACAAAAAAACTCTCTCAGTCTTCCTTAATCCACATTCAAAAGAAGGCCGTGCACAAGGACAAAGCCTTTCATATTAGCCATATGATAGAACAAAAGAGGAGAATGGTCCCTGCCTACTGGTCTACCTCCAGTTTGTGGCCAGATGCTCACATGGAGTTAGATTCGTCATCACAGAAGAGGGATATGACACTGCATTCAAAATTTTTAATGTGTGAGAATGCATGCACATGTGGTGTATGCACACACACACACACACACACACATCACATCACACATGCATGTGGGTGTTGTACCCATGTAGAGTCCAGGGGAAGACACAGGAGTCCTGCTCTATCTCTCTCTGCCTTATTCCCTTGAGATAGGTCTCCCACTAAACTTAGAAGGGATCTGACTTTTCTTCTTCACCAACAGGTAGCCCTAGCCTTACAGTGGCCACAATACCCAGAACAAGAGAAAATGAATTCACACAATTCAAAGTCACGTCTTGACATTTACACAGCAAATGCTCTTCCCAGTGGAGCTACCTCCTCATGACACCTTTACCACCACTGTGCCATATTCACGTGTGTACAGGGGGGTATGGTTGGTTTCATGTATATATATATGCATAGTTTCATATATTGGGGTGCAACATATGGGTGGATGCATGCACGTGTGCATGCATGTAGGTTCAATTTTCAATTGTTCTTACACATTTACTTTTTGAGGAAGGGCCTCTCAACCTAACTTAGAGCTCATAGACATGTCTGGTTTCCTCCGGGAGAATCTCCTGTCTCTAAAGAGATCCCCTTCAGAGGCTGAAATTACAGTCAGGCCTGCACGAGCACTTGACAATTTTAAGTGGACTCCTGAGATCTAAACTCTGCTCCTCAGACTTCCACAATAGTGCCAGAGACAGAGCCACCTCAGGCTCCACAGGGCACCGTTTAGCTATACTATTTGTTTCTCAAATAGGCTTTTGCTGAGGGAAAACCCACAAGAGTCATCAGCTTTCTGAACACCCTTGGATCGCCTACCATCCATGGTCTAATCGCGTGACAGGAGCTCATTCCTTGAAAGTCTGTTATGGGCTTTGTCTTGTTTTTCTGACTGTACTGGACACTGAACCTCTGGCCTCACATACACTAAAACAGAGCATGACCTAGGTGTGCGCTTAGCCTAAAATCTGTTTTTTAAACTGTCCTACAACTGCATTTCTAGCTGATTATAAATGGACTTTAAAAATAAACTTTTGTTTTTCTCATCATCTCCTTTGCTTGTTCAGGGAGACAAACTGTGTAACCTTCTTGGCTAAAATATTCCACCAAAGCATTATTTTTCTTTCGTATTCTAGAAGTAATTACATATAATACATTATAGAAGAATGTTTGTGTTGGCAGGAAGAAAAAAAATGGCCACAAATAGAACAGTAAAGCAGAATGAACATAAGAATAAACTAAATTAATACTGCCCAAATCATTAAATAAACAGAGGCCATATATCTACGACAGAGTAAGGGCTGTGGGGTATCATGGAAACAGACCTCTGAACCCTAATTCAGGGGTCATGGTTGGCCTGGCATCTAGCCCCCCCTTTTCTGTTCACTGCTTGATAGGACCCAGAGCTCTGAGCCGGGTTCTGGCATAGCGCTTGACTCCTGCTGCCTCCTGCTCCCTGCAGGGTGAGAGATGGAAGCAGAAATGAGCTTCACGGTGTCTGATTCTCTCCAGCTTCCCTCCAGGCCTTAGCTTGGTGCTCGGCTTGCTTTCTCCACTCACCAGCACACTTGGGAGGTGTCCCTTACATGGGACATCTGTCGTCCCTGAATACAGACATTGAGTCTGCCTGGGTGAACAGTAACCTTCGTAGCTCAAGGCTGAAGAGCCCTTTGGGAACGGCACCAAATCAGGGAGATCTAGAAGGTAAAGCTGTCTTGACTGACATGTCAGTCAGTCGGCACACCTCAACAGCCCTCAGTTTAGTGGGAAAAGAGGGGAGCCAACATGTCAGCTCCCACCCCACCTACCACCTCCCCTGAGTCCAAGACTAGAGCCATAAAGAACATAGAAACCTGGCTTGTCACTTTCCCCTCCCCACCCTTTTTCCTCCTTCCTTTCCCCTCCTCTTCCCTTGCCCCTCCCTTCTCTTCCCTCCTGTTCCCTTTCTCTCATTTCCCCTCCTCCTCCCAGTCCTCCTTCCCCTCCTCCTCCCAGTCCTCCCTCCCCTCCTCCCCTTTCTCTTCCCTTAGCCTCACTTTTTCCTCCTTCCCTTCTTCCCCTTGACCTTCTTTCCTCTTCCTGCTCCTTTCTTCTCTTCTTATCCTCCCTTCTCTTACTTCCTCCTCCCTTCCTCCCCTTCCTCCCCCTCCTCCTCCTCTTGCCCCTCTCTCCTCCTCCTGTTCCCTTTCTCTTCCTCCCCACTCCTCTTTCCCCTTCCTTTCTTCTCTTTGTTTGGTTTTTTGGTTTTCTTACTTTTATACCAAGACAATTGTTCTCAATTTTTAAATATTTTAGTTTAATTTCTTATCTTAGTTCTTGTTAATATTAGTTAATTGTTTTATTCTTAACTGGAATTTTTTTCAGTTTCTTGATTCTGTCTCTTCATATTGCAGAGTGCCATCTTTTTCTTTAAACTTGCTTTTCCTTTACTTATTCCTTTTCTGTGTCCCTTCTTTGTTTTAGTTTATTATTAGTATTTTTACCTTTAACCATCTTAGAGTTCATTTTGAATTATTTTTAACTGTAAGACCATTTGGCAGTGGCACAGTTGCTCTTACGCTGGTTTTGCTGTGTTTCTGTGCCCGTGTCGGGGCTGTGGTAAGAGCAGTATGTCTCGCCCTCTCTGAGCACTGCTGAGGTCACTCAGAGCCCTCAAAAGAAGGCACCTCACTAAGAAAGCCTGGCACAAAACCCAGAAGAGATGTCTACAGCCACCAGTGTGCAGAGCACAGCAGGAAGTCGTGAGCAGTATGAAGGGACAGAAGAGTTCCTCTAGGCAGCCTTGGGACACTCAAGCAGAAGAGAATTGAAATAATGCCATTCCAATAAGTTAGTCTATGATCTTGTATCCTGTTGATAGACTTTCGATATTATAAAACCAGGAGGTACAGTACAAGAAAAAATATTAGCCCCAGGAAGAAATGATATCACTTGATGATGAAATTTTAACATGAGACCTGGGAAAGTTCTTCCAAAACCAGAAATATTATTGTAAAAGTATTATCATTTATTTCTCCACTGTCCTTTATCATATAGAACACATGCATGTATAACACTTACATATATAACCACAACTTTGTGGTGTTTCCTTTACTCTGAAGACAGAGCTAATTTTTTTTTTCAAATTGTATTATGTTTCCCCTGCATCGTCAGCCCAGTGGCTCACATTTTTCTGTAGTGAAGAGCACAGCACTGGGATTATAATTTGAAAAGAATTATACATTAAATTCTCTACATTAAAACACAGTGTGCCTTAGGGAATCATTGTTGTCACAAAACAATACATTTCTATGAATGAGAGAAGTGGCTACTTCCAAGGGAAGCAAGGGATGCCCATATATGGATACCCAAGTTTCTAAAATATACACGTGAAAGGAACGGTTCTCTGTGGAAAGTAGGTGCTTAATACACTCTCATTAATTTGAACCAAAGCAAGCATACTGTATTTGTAATCACATATTTACATGTTAATGAACTCTTTCTGAAGCACGGGGATACATTTAGCCCGAGTTTTAATATTTACCAGTATTTTTAACATATGCAAAAGTATTTCTAGGCCCCCACTAGAGAGGTATTAAACACATTTTCTTTGCTAATAAATTACCCCACTTAGCTCTTCTTTTCTTCTTCCAAGTTGTGCAGAAGTGGGTACAATATCAATTGAAAGAAAATTCTGTGAGCTACTCGGCTTGCTTGAACAAAAGGTGAGAAGAGAGGGGATGGCGTCTCACTGGATGCCATGGAAAACCCGAGCACATGCGTGCCAAGGGAAAACAGGACTCACAGCCTCCCAGAGGCCTGAGGAAGTGCAGTCAAAAACCACTGCTCCTCACATAGAACATTCCAGTTCCTTACTACTATGAGGTGTTTTCCTAGTAGGTTCCAGAAATCAAAGTCAAAGGAGAGAAGACAGTCAACATTTTCAAAATTTACATTTCTATCTAAAAGTCTCAGACCAATGGACCATAATAATTTAGAATATTCTGTGAAAGAGTCAAGCCATGATGGGAAAGACTGTGACATTCAGTCTGAAGAATTCCATTAAGCCCTTAGATGGAAAGATCTTTTTCAGTGACTTTAGGTCAATCATACAAAACAGGATGAATGAACCCTGCTGAGCATCAGACCAAAGGTCAGCCTAGAGTGAACTCTTGTGACTATGTAGTCCATGGTTCAATACTTGCTCTCTGAAATGCAGCCTCACGTATCCCAGGCCTGCCTCCATTTCCCTAGGACCTTGACCTTCTGATCTTCCTACTTCTGGTTATCAACGTATGTGACTATCAGTGTGTACAACCATGCCTAGCATACACAGTGCTAGGATCCAACCCTAGATCCCTGTAGTGGTTTGGATATG
>LR749907.1:167735-270235 GCA_902729485.2 Mus minutoides
GGAGCTATGGCTGGGTCAGGCCCAGCCTCCGGTCGGGCGGAATTCTCAGATCCTGCCCCTGCAGGCAACTGCAGGCCCACTGCTCCCCAAACCTCTGCTGAAGTCCACTCACGCGTAACCCCGATGAGATCTTAAAGTCCTGGGGTATGCGAAGCCCAGGGCAGGCCCTAGGTGCGACCGCTGGGTTCAGAGGAGAGATCTTTTTTTCAGTTTCTTGATTCTGTCTCTTCATATTGCAGAGTGCCATCTTTTTCTTTAAACTTGCTTTTCCTTTACTTATTCCTTTTCTATGTCCCTTCTTTGTTTTAGTTTATTATTAGTATTTTTACCTTTAACCATCTTAGAGTTCATTTTGAATTATTTTTAACTGTAAGACCATTTGGCAGTGGCACAGTTGCTCTTACGCTGGTTTTGCTGTGTTTCTGTGCCCGTGTTGGGGCTGTGGTAAGAGCAGTATGTCTCGCCCTCTCTGAGCACTGCTGAGGTCACTCAGAGCCCTCAAAAGAAGGCACCTCACTAAGAAAGCCTGGCACAAAACCCAGAAGAGATGTCTACAGCCACCAGTGTGCAGAGCACAGCAGGAAGTCGTGAGCAGTATGAAGGGACAGAAGAGTTCCTCTAGGCAGCCTTGGGACACTCAAGCAGAAGAGAATTGAAATAATGCCATTCCAATAAGTTAGTCTATGATCTTGTATCCTGTTGATAGACCTTCGATATTATAAAACCAGGAGGTACAGTACAAGAAAAAATATTAGCCCCAGGAAGAAATGATATCACTTGATGATGAAATTTTAACATGGGACCTGGGAAAGTTCTTCCAAAACCAGAAATATTATTGTAAAAGTATTATCATTTATTTCTCCACTGTCCTTTATCATATAGAACACATGCATGTATAACACTTACATTTATAACCACAAATTTGTGGTGTTTCCTTTTCTCTGAAGACAGAGCTAATTTTTTTTTCAAATTTTATTATGTTTCCCCTACATCGTCAGCCCAGTGGCTCACATTTTTCTGTAGTGAAGAGCACAGCACTGGGATTATAATTTGAAAAGAATTATACATTAAATTCTCCACATTAAAACACAGTGTGCCTTAGGGAATCATTGTTTGTCACAAAACAATACATTTCTATGAATGAGAGAAGTGGCTACTTCCAAGGGAAGCAAGGGATGCCCATATATGGACACCTGAGTTTCTAAAATATACACGTGAAAGGAACGGTTCTCTGTGGAAAGTAGGTGTTTAATACACTCTTATTAATTTGAACCAAAGCAAGCATACTGTATTTGTAATCACATATCTACATGTTAATGAACTCTTTCTAAAGCATGGGGATACATTTAGCCCGAGTTTTAATATTTACCAGTATTTTTAACATATGCAAAAGTATTTCTAGGCCCCCACTAGAGAGGTATTAAACACATTTTCTTTGCTAATAAATTACCCCACTTAGCTCTTCTTTTCTTCTTCCAAGTTGTGCAGAAGTGGGTACAATATCAATTGAAAGAAAATTCTGTGAGCTACTCGGCTTGCTTGAACAAAAGGTGAGAAGAGAGGGGATGGCGTCTCACTGGATGCCATGGAAAACCCGAGCACATGCGTGCCAAGGGAAAACAGGACTCACAGCCTCCCAGAGGCCTGAGGAAGTGCAGTCAAAAACCACTGCTCCTCACATAGAACATTCCAGTTCCTTACTACTATGAGGTGTTTTCCTAGTAGGTTCCAGAAATCAAAGTCAAAGGAGAGAAGACAGTCAACATTTTCAAAATTTACATTTCTATCTAAAAGTCTCAGACCAATGGACCATAATAATTTAGAATATTCTGTGAAAGAGTCAAGCCATGATGGGACAGACTGTGACATTCAGTCTGAAGAATTCCATTAAGCCCTTAGATGGAAAGATCTTTTTCAGTGACTTTAGGTCAATCATACAAAACAGGATGAATGAACCCTGCTGAGCATCAGACCAAAGGTCAGCCTAGAGTGAACTCTTGTGATATGTAGTCCATGGTTCAATACTTGCTCTCTGAAATGCAGCCTCACGTATCCCAGGCCTGCCTCCATTTCCCTAGGACCTTGACCTTCTGATCTTCCTACTTCTGGTTATCAACGTATGTGACTATCAGTGTGTACAACCATGCCTAGCATACACAGTGCTAGGATCCAACCCTAGATCCCTGTAGTGGTTTGGATATGCTTGGCCCAGGGAGTGGCACTATTAGGAGTGTAGCCTTGTTGGAGGAAGTGTGTTGCTGTGCGCATAGGCTTTAAGACCCTCATTCTAGACTAGAAGCCAGTTTTCTCCTGTTTGACTTCAGATGACGATGTAGAACTCTCAGCTCCTCCAGCCCTACACCTGCCTAGATGCTGCCATGTTCCTGCCTTGATGATAGTCAACTGATCCTCTGAACTTGTAATCCAGCCTCAATTTAATATTGTCCTTTTGAGAGTTGCCTTGGTCATGGTCTCTTCTCAGCAATGGAAAACCTAACTAAGAGAGTCCCAGTATGGTCGACACTCTTCCAGCTAAGCAACATTGCTATCTCTCAATTCTTTTCTCTTTTCTTCTCCCCCTCACCACACCTCCCTTCCCATCCCCTCCCCTCTCCTTTCTCTTTTGTCCCTGTTGGTCTGAAAACTTACTATGTAGACCAAACAGGCTGGCTTTGAAACTCAGAGATCTGCCTGCCTCTTCTTCCTGCTAGCTGAAATTAAAGGCTTGTTATAGAACATTGCCAAGTAAAAGGGTCCACCATTGAATGCAGTGCTGAACCCAGAGGTGAAGCTGTGTTCACACAGTAAGCAGGTTTCTGTGGAAACAATGGCTCTGGAGCGAAGATCTATCTCACATTACAGATATTACAGTCTCCCTGAGGATGGTTCTGGCTCATTTATAGACATTAGGAGGCGGACAGTCCTTTTGGTAGGCAGAACCTGAGGGAGCCCTGGGAGCTTGTATTTTTTGCCACCGCATGTCTTTAAGATGGACATGCTGGCACCCATTTCCCATTTCTTCCTGCCTAAGAAGAGAAAGCACCAACGTGTTGCATTTGTTTTGTGGGATTGCTCCAGACATGTGCAGTTCGGTGTGGTCCTAGACAGGCTCAGTTCATGACAGAAGTCACGTTCTATAATTGTTGTTGATGTTTAAGTAAAATAAATCAGAAGGAAGCATGGGGAAAACTCATTTCTCCATGATTAAAGCCTTTACTGTGACTGAAAACTCAGGAACCCTTGGAGAAAATGGGATCCTTAGTTTCCTCCCCAGACAGGAAGTCTGCTTTCTTGCTTACTTTTGCTGTAGATAAAGCCCTTCCTATTCGCTGAGACGGAATCACATTCTTCCTGCTCTCACATATGCATGACCAAACCCCACCTCACGGGACATGCATCATTTTGTCAACTACTGTCATGTTATTTAAACACATACTGAGATCCATGCTTCTCTCTTCAGATATGGGCCCTACACACATGACACAGGAGGTAGGACTAAGGAACTGAGTGAGTTCTCTGATGGTCACGTGAACTCTTATTCTGGGCCTGGGGCCAGTACTCAGCAACAGTGCACCTGTGCAAGTGTAAGGATCTGAGTTCAAATCCCCAGCGTCCATATCAAAGTCACCTAGGAGAGCTGTAGGTGCTCGAGGCAGGAGGATGGCAGGGAGTGCTGGCTGCCAGACAAGCTCCAAGTTCAGTAGGAGATCCTTTTACAAAAGGGGGGAAGTAGAACATGATCAGAGTGACAGAGCAGAACACACATAACGCACGGAAGACCATACATATGAGCTTCTCTCTCTCTCTCTCTCTCTCTCTCACACACACACACACACACACACACACACACACACACTATACAAACAAGTAAGTAAATACATAAATAAGTAAGTAGTTGCCATTCCTTCCCAGGGAAGACTGTCATTCTCTAGTGAGAATTTTCCCACTCCGCTTCTCTCTCTCTCTTTGCAATGTATTTTCTTCCCGGAATCTTTCTTTATCTGCTCTTTACTAACTACTTCCATCTCTACCCCTTTGGCTTCTCAGCCTCATCCCAGAGGAGATACAGTCCAGAGACAGGGCTGTGTAATAAGCTAATTTTGTGCTATTTCCTATGTTATGATAATCTCCCCATGAAAGAACGTTTCTCGGGCTTCAGCCCCCTGAGACAAGACAATAATGATAAGTTGGCTAAGCCTCCTGGTGTGCGGTGTGTGCATGTTTGAACTGTGATTGCAACGCTCATGTTTGCATCCACCATCTGGGCTCCACAAAGTCAGAACGCCCAGTTAATCAAGGAAGACTTAGAGAGATTTTCGGGTGCCAAGAGCCTCCTTTGGTTCAATCACGGGTACTAATCATAAATTTGAACTGCTCACCCCATTCCTCTGTTAGGAAGTTTGCAGAATATGTCTTTTTTTTTCTCCCCAAGCACTTTGCCACCCAACTGTGGTCCCCATCTGGCTACAGGCTGTCTGCATCAGCTCTGGTTTTCTGGCTGATGACCCCACAGTGGAAATTGTATTTTAGCAAACTGTTTCAAATAATATTTCTTCAACTATGAAAGAAACCCATTCTAAAATATCCTGCTTTTAACTTGTCAGCCTTAAAAACAGCTGGGCAGGGGGTGTGCAAGGGCATGGACCAGAATCTCAGTTTTGAGAGTCTAAATAGAAACCGTGATAATGAGAGGTTTTTGACTAATAGTTGAGAAGTGTTTTACAGCAAAGCACCTCTTTCTGAGAGGCCGGAGAAGGGCAGCCATCATGGCTCTCGTGCTAATATTTTATTTACTCCTACTCACTGCTCAACTTCTGTCACCTCACAAAGACGGGACGTGGATATTTGCTAATACTGTCAAGTGTGCATATTTTAACGAATCTTTTGAAATACATTTACAAGAGGCTCCTAATAAAAAGATATTATTACAATTCTACTTGAGACAATTGAATCCTTCAAATATATTGGAGCCATGTTGGTAGGAAAAACTCTGAAAAACGAGGCCATGTCTGCTCGTGACGGGAGACAGGAAGAGCGGAGGCAATTATCTAGGCTTCGCATGGTGAGAGAACCATCTTAGCCGTTCAAACACCACCCACTCAAGCAAATGCCTGCTTCGTCCCTTTCCTTTTCTTTTTCAGGTCACAGGTAGAATTGTTTTAAGTTCTTATTTCCGTCAAATTTCTGTTAAGAGAAATTTCACTATTTGACGTTCCAAATGTTTTCCCTTAGACTCTACGTTTGTCTTGCCCAGCGGCCTGGGGATGAGAGTAAGAGACTGCATTTACCACCTGGTGATTGCAGCCTGGGTAAGTTCTAGGCTGAGAAGTCAAACAGGCAGTTCACAGGGACATGAGGTCTTGCTCGAATTTTGAAGCACTGGCCACAGGAAGTTCAGAGATAAACATGGGTGTTTCGGCTCAGTCTGCCTCTTAGTCCTCTGTGGATTTCTACCGCATTTCCATATCAAGGGCCTCCCTGTCTTCACCCGGTTAATGATATCGTTCCAACTAGCAAGTTACATGTAATATGCAACAGAGTGCAACTCTCAGTCATAGCAGGGCTTATGCAATCAGAGCCCAAGAGCTGAGTTACCTCAGGGTCCTCTCTAGCTATGCTTTGTTTCCTCAAGGGCATAAATAAGTTCACTCTCACAGTCCCCAAGTTCAAATCCGTTGGCATTCAGGTTCATCCATGCATGGTATAAACTGGGCTGTCCACAGACCTTTGGGAGCTCCAGCCCCCTGAATTAGAAGACTCAACCGTAAAACAATATATTCAAGGCAGCCACACCAGTGTGAAAGACCATTTTATATGCCACAAACATTTTTTAAAGATTTATTTATTTATATTATGAATATGACTACAGTATTGCTGACTTCAGACGCACCAGAAGAGGGCATCAGATCTCATTACAGGTGGTTGTGAGCCACCATATGGTTGCTGGGAATTGAACTCAGGACCTCTGGAAGAGCAGTCAGTGCTCTTAACTGCTGAGCCATCTCTCCAGCCCCCACCACAGACACTTTGATTACCTACTTTTTATTGCTAAAATGTGAATTCAAATTTAGTTATGATTTGATTTCTCAGCAATCAATCTCTTCTTGAGGCGGGAATAAACTCAAACCTATGATTATTATCCAAATCTCTAACAGTATTTATTAGAACTAAATGATTTCTGAAGATTACAGTAAGTCTGTGTTAATTTCTTTTTATAAGGTTCATTCTTAAATGAGAAAAAAACAAACAAACATTGGTTACTTGTGCGAGGTTGCAGATTAGCTTCTATCTGTAGTATGGTTTATGCTGGTTACCTGCATAAGTCTCTCTAGGCTTCTCTTGTGATGTAGGTCCAGCAAGGCCTCTATCTGCTTTAGCCATAACTTACAAAACTCTGTGAAGGCCGCATTGACTTAGTACCACGGTGAACTAATCAAACATGACCCATGGCTCTGGCCTCAATGTCAAAGGCAGAGTCACTTCCTGTGCCCTCTGTGAAAGGTATTAACATCGAGTGAGTGTCTTGAAGCAGGGCCAGAGTGTGTCATAATGTCCCACATCTACCCAGAAAGAAGCAAAGTCGCAGATGTGTGAGCTCATTGACTCAACCCTGCCTTGACTTGACGCTCACAACCTCAAGGGTGATGAGGCCATCAGCAAAAGCACACATTGCCACTGCAAGTGAAGTCTTGGTTACGACGTGCTCTTCCCAGCCCCAAGCCACCCGATGGTGGCTTTTCCGGCAGTTTGAGTGAGTAAAGGCCCCACAAGTCGCCTATTCTGGCTCCCTGGAAACTCCTGTGGCTTTCATCAGTCTTCAAAGTGAACTGGAGCCAGACATCCTTCCAGGGCCCAAATAGTTTGGAAACAAAAATACGCAGTGCGGGCAAACCCACGAGAGTCAAGGCAGCTGAATAAGCACGCAGCTCACGGCACAGGAAACCAGGCTGCCCTGTAAATGAAATTAGCGTAATGAGGCTCTGTCGCCATCCCACACCGGAGCTGAAAACTGACCTCTGCCAAGCTTTGTACTGTGTCAGATCTTCCTGGCTGAAGGCACACAGGACTTTGAGCTGGAGACTCTCCTGTGGACTACAAGAGTGCTCTGTGCTGGCATCACCTCCTTAGGGGCAGCCCTCTAGAACCACACAGTGCAGAATGGACCCCTGACGCATTCTTTTAGGGGCTATTTATTCATGGAGAGCTCTGTGTTAACTGGAACTCAACATAGATTTTTAAAAAGTGAAGAAGAGAGAGGAAAAGAGGAGAGTGAAAGGATAAAGAAGTGAGAGGTGAGAAGAGGGAAGGAAGAGGAGAGATGGGGCAAAAAAGGAAAAGAAGAAAAGAGAAAGGAGAAGGAAAGAGTAAGTATACAGAGAGACAGAAGAGAAAAGAGGAGAAGAAGGCAGAGGAGAGGAAGGAGAAACAGGAAAAGGCCTTTGATGTTCCAAGTACTTTTCCCTAAGAGTCCCACACTAGCAAGGAACTGATGACGTAGGGGGAAAGGCTCCTGCCTCTTCTACCAGATGGTATCCCATGAGGTATTCTGATCGTCATCTTCTAGCCTCCCATGGCCTCATGAACAAGAAAGAGGCAGCAGCTGGTAGATGCTCATGGTAGGAGCTCCTTGGTACCCAAATCATGCTCCTGCATGCCTGGGAAGATGCTAAAAGACTCTATGCTGGCTGCAGAATGCCTTTAATACAGGCAATGAGAGTTGCATATGCTAGTCAACATCTCAAAGCAATCCAGTGGGTGGCAACCATCTTATCTTCCTTTGGCCCTTTCATAGTAACTGGGTAGGGCTCTCCCCACTATGAATGATAAGGAATGGTCCCAGTGGACTGACTGATTGACTCAAACGAGGTATGCAGATATCTCACAACGTCTAGTAGGGTGACAGTTTAGGATGTGACAGTCCTAAATGTTCAGAAGTAAAGCTTGCTATGACGAGCAAAGTCAGGGTTTGGAGAAGCAATGTTTCCCATAGTCCCAGACATTTAAATACTTGATCTCTGGTTTGTAGCACTGTTTGGGGGGAATTTAGGGATGTGGCCTCATTACACTGAGCATGGGCTTTGAGAGCTTAAAGACTTGAGCTGTTTTGAGTGTGCTCTCTCTATTCTTGCAGTTTGAGATGTGACCCCTCAGCTTCTGCTCCAGGCACCGTGCCTGTCAGCTGCGGTCTCTGTTGCACCAGTATGGACTCTAACTGTCTGGAGTCACAAATCCGAATAAACTCTTCATTTTTGCGTTTGCCTTTTCTTTTGTTTTTGAGACAGGGTTTCTATGTGTAGCCTGAAAACATGTAGACATGTTTTTCATGTCCTAAAACTTGCTCTGTAGACCTTAAGCTCAGAGTTCTGGCTGCTTTAGACCCCCTACTGCTGATATTAAAGGTGTGTGACACCACTGAAACCCAGCTAAAGTCCCCCTTCTTAAATTCCCTTTATCATGTTGTTCTACCACAGCAAAGGAGTTGTGACAAATACAAATGGAAAGAATGCAGAGAAAGCCATCTTCATAGTTTAAAAGGTCATGGAACCTCATCAGATGGAGCCTGGTGAGACAGATTTAAACATCTAAAAGTGAGAAATCTACACACACACACACACACACTATATATATATATATATATATATATATATATATATATACATAACATAACACATACACAAACATACATACATAACATACATAACACATACACAAACTAAAACATCTTTACACACAGAACATTCCATCACACACAACAAGTGGCAGAAATTCATTCCTCCACAGGGTTTTCCACTCCTACTTTACACAGCAGTAACAGTTATAATAGTTATCTGTGCTAAACTAAATATCCCAACTTGGTCACATATCTACCACGTGCTTAAACAATACAAAGTCAACCTACTCATTCCTTAATACAGGTACTTTCAGACAGTAAAAATTACCAAGGTGTGCCCAAAATGGCTTCCCCATGACCCAGATACCCATAGTGCCATGAGGGAGTTCGTTCACTGTAAACACCTGACTATAGTCATGTCATCTCAATGAAACATGGACTCAGTACACCCTATCAGCTGTGACCTGAAGGAGGGGTTCTTAGAGGAGACTCGGGCCTATTGACTTGACATGAAACATTAGTAATCCTACCCTGAAAGATACCAAGGGCATAAGAACTCCGTTACTCTGCTCCCTTGTGGGAGGCTCACTTTATAAGATACATGATAATCTGCTAATATGCAAATAGGAATTCTCCTATCCTTGAGTATAAACACAGTCCTGTAAAATGCAGCCATGTACCTCTGCCTATTTCTGCCAGGCAGCCTTGAGCATCTTCCTAATGCATGCGGAACCTCAGTACTCTGGAAATTGTATCCATCTTCAGTCCAAAGCCAAGTCCCTGAGCAGCCCAGGACCCACAACCTTAGCTGTAGCTCTCCACCTGCCAGCTTGAAATCAACAAACACTACAGAATGCTTTGCTCAAAATTAAAAGACCATGCTTTTATTATTTATGTTAATTCATGTAGAAATCTAGCATACTGCCTAAGACTGAATCTAACACCTCTGTATGACAACACCCTTGAATGATAGTCTCTGTCTCTCTCTCTTCCCTCAAACACACACACACACACACACACACACACACACACACACACACAGAGAGAGAGAGAGAGAGAGAGAGAGAGAGAGAGAGAGAGAGAGCGCTAGGCTTGAAGTCACTATGAGGATGATGGTGTCTGGATTCCAGATCCTCCTGCCTCTCCACCTCCATGGTACTACAGTTACAGGAACTCATTGTCACGCTGGATTTACATTCCCCCCCCCTTTTTTTTAAAGATTTATTTTATTTATTATATGTAAGTACACTGTAGCTGTCTTCAGACACTCCAGAAGAGGGCGCCAGATCTCATTACGGATGGTTGTGAGCCACCATGTGGATGCTGGGATTTGAACTTATCACCTTCGGAAGAGCAGTCGGGTGCTCTTACCCGCTGAGCCATCTCACCAGCCCCCTACATTCCCCTTTTTGATGAATTCATAAATTGTCCATGGATCAAATTTAACCTAGAAATTGGTGACAGATAAATAACACTCTACAGTGTCATGTGTACACCACTCTATAGTGCCAGGTGTTCACCACTCTACAGTGTCAGGTGTTCACTCCATAGTGCCAGGTGTTCACCACTCTACAGTGTGAGGTATACAGCACTCTACAGTGTCAGGTGGACACCACTCTACAGTGTGAGGTATACAGCATTGTACAGTGTCAGGTGGACACCACTCTACAGTGCCAAACTTCACAGTGTCAGTGTACAACAGCTTACATGGTTCTTCTTAAAACCATGCCATATTTTCCTATGTCATTAGCAAGTCTTTGATCATTTAAATAATATCATCTTCCTAATGATGAACTTTTCAAATTTTGCATATCTATACTGCTGTAAATAATTCTACACTTTAACATTTAGTAGGAATCATTTTCTGATCTAAATTATACCCATCCTAACACATAATTTTTGCAATAAGAATGACACCCTTTTGCTACCTTATAAGACTGAATTTAACTTATTACTTAAAAAGAACATTTTATAAATATCTACTAACACCAGCAAACAAGGGAAGACACTAGTAATGTATTACTAGTCATGAGAATTATAGTGAATTATGTAATGAGAACCTCTTTCTGTCAACTTCCCGAAAACTAAATTGTATTAACTAAAATCTTTTCTATAGGTGTGCATGTGCACATGTATGTGTACTCAGTGGAGGCTATGCTTGTGGGTGGGTGTGCACATGTGTAAGTCTGAGGTCATCCACAGCTATCAGCCCTCAAGGACTTTCCACCCTCCTTTCTGAGCCATGGTCTCCTAGTAGTATGTAGAGCTTATTGACTTAGCTAGGCCTACAGGCTCAGAGGACTAGGGATCTATCCATCTCCACTTCTGCATCCTGGGATTAAAAGCACATACCACCACACTGTGGTTTTTATGTGCATTCTATGCTTCGATCTTAGGTTTGTGTGTTCATATCCTGAGCCCTCCCGCCAGGCTTTCAATGTAAATTCTTCCATGATAGGGTTTTTTCCTTGATTTAGGGCCATGTACTGCTCATCTAAATAGGTCATCTGTTTTGCTTCAGCATTTCAGAAGGAATTTTTCCCATGCTCTAAGCCAGTGCACTGCCAAGGAGAGGTCTCTCTCTCTATTGTCCCCCATCATCTTACTTTTCACAGTACAAACACATGCAGCGTTGTCTTTTCCAAAACCACAATGCGCGCTCTCCTCTTTGAGTGATGCTTGGTTCTTCAGCTTGTGGAACCTGTGGAAACCCTGACAACCTTTTCCTCTCCTTGTGATGTTTTCACCTTAGCGTCCTTTATTCTAGCATGTTCTAGGATAGTCTTCCACCATATCCTCAACTATACGTGCATAATTTTCATATACAGATAGATGGTTTGAGAGCAATAAGTCTCTGTGTATTTCTAGCCAGACATGCTTTTAAATGAAAACATAAAAGCATTTTAAAAAGTAGTTTTTCTGGTAAACTCTACAAAATCACCCCACAGAAACTAACGTATTTAGTGTGTATATGTGCCATATGTACCCAAGTCTGTGAGTTCGAATTCCGTGCATCCAATGAAGCCATGGAACAGTATTGGGTGCCCTTTGCCCTTTTTCTATCGCTCTTTGCCTGATTTCCCTGAGAGAACTTTTCTCACTGATTCTGGAGCTCAGCTAAAAGCCACAAGCCACAGTGATCTGTCGGTCTCAACCTCCACAGATCTGAGGGTATAAGCAGGGCTGACATGCCTAGCTCTTTAGATGGATTCCAAGCATGAACTCATTTCCTTGTGCTTGTTCAACAAGCATTCTTACCTGCTGAGTCATCTCTCTTGCTGCTGAAATGCACTTTGGAGCTTGACCTATATCGTGAGAACTGTCTTTTCCTAGAAATATATTCAGCTACATCCAGAGATCTAGCATCCATTCCTAACACACCACCAGCCTCACTCTAAGTACTTAAAATGTGTATTTCACGGACATCTCTTTACTGCATTAGATCAAGATCTTTTAAGATTCCATGACTCAGTGGAGATCACATTCACATCTTTCATCCAGTAAGTGTTCCAGTACTGACTTAATCACGCGCTCATCAGTGACTTAATTAAAAGCTGCACTGCATTAAGAACCAAACAGCTCTAGAGCAAGGGGTCTCAACCTCTGGGTTGTGACTCCTTTGGGGGTCAAATGACCATTTCACAGAGGTCACATGTCATAAATTCTGCATATCAGATAGTTCGACTATTATTCACCCCAGTAGCAAAATTACAGTTATGAGAAAGCAATGAAACAGTTTTATGATTAGGGGTGACCACAACATGAGGAAGCATATTAAAGGGTCATAGCATTAGGACCAATTTAGGTTGAGAACCACTGGTCTAGAGAGAATCAACATTCTTTGCCCTTAGGAGCATTACTAACCATTAACCATAATGAGTAAACCAAAAACTGAATTAGATGCCAGGAGAGAAAGAAGACAGGACCAGGAATCTAAACAAAAGGCACTTAATAATGGTGGCAGAACATGCTCAGAGAAGGAGGAACCATGTCAAGACACCAGTAGGAGACTCTTGGTTAATTCTTTTTGCTGGTTTTGTTTTGTTTTAGTCTTCTGTATCTATTCCAGGCTGGTCTTGACCCTGCTATGTACTGAGGATAACCCTGAACTTCTAGTCTTCCCCTGTTCATCTCTGGAGAACTGGAATCACATGTATCACCTGCTGTGCTGGAGAGCAAACTCAGGGCTTTGTGCACGTGAGGCTAGCAGTCTCCCAACTGATCTGTACTTTTGACACTCTTGGTGTACACATGGGAGGCCCTTAGCTCCTTCTTTGACCAGAAAAGACTCCTTACTGTTGTGAATAAAGGATAATATTCTAAATCTGCGTGCTTTTCCTCACTTCCACAAGAGTATTTGACTATGACAATAAGCACTTTACCATGAGTAGATGTAAGGTAGCAAGGGAGCCACTGTTCAAGAGATCTCTGTTTTAATCTATGGAGGACTCAACTGAGTTCAGAAACTACTCTCTCCCCAATGCAATATCTATCTATGTAGCTGTGGGAGAAACCCTTGTCATTCTGCTTGTTTGCACATCTACGTGAGCAAATGTAATTTCCTTGAGCTGGTGCATGTTGACTGAATAGGTGAGAAAGAAGGGAAATAATTATTCCAACCTAAGTAGATAACAGGACAAAAGGGGCCTGGACCTAGTTATTAGTCCTTTGGCACACAGTCTTCCCAGGAGTCAAGACTTAGGCAACTGTCTGTCTTATCTTAGGTGAGGAAAGAAATGTTGTTCAGACACACTTTATAGACAGATCTCTGGGCACAAGCATTTTCTCTTGATCAGTGACTGGAGAATGTAACAGTAGTTTTGCATACAGTCCTCCGTAAGTGTAGAGGATAACAAGCAATTACCAGAAAGAGCAAGAAAGTCAACAGAAATGAGAACCTGACCTCCCTTCCTTGCTGCTCACATTCAGGACTCTCTTCCTATATTCACACAAGTCCTCAGTTTACCAATATTAGTGGGATGCAGAACTTGTTCTGACTCTAGTCCCTGCTGGAGACACGCAGGGCAACTAGGAACAAAGTGTGTGGCCATCCTGGCTGGCATTCACTGTAAGTGGTATTGAAGGTTCTAGATGGTATCCTGACAGTCCATGGCTTCTTAGTTATCTTCACAATGCTGTGATAACATTCTCTGACAGAAGTGACTTAAAGGACAAAGGCTTTAACTGAGAGCTCCAGGTCATCACGGTGGGAAAGGTGGAGCAGCAGGTGTTTCAGGGAGCTGGCCATGTTGCATCTCAGACAAGAAGCAGAGAGGGATATATGCTTGCAAGTACTTGACCAGCTTTCTCTATTTCATACACTCCAGGAATATTCTGCCCAGAGAATAGCCTTCCCCACAATAAAGATAATCTATCTACCTCAATTGAGGTAATAAAGATACCCACATAGGCATGCCCATTTCCAGGTGATTCTACATACTGTCAAGTAGAGAACACTACCTATAACACAAAGGAATCCTCAGTAGACTAAATCCTTTAGCAAGGTTTGGTTTGCACTCTTCAGTTTTCCCATGTAACCATGTCTTCTTTCACCATTCTGGACTGTTCAGTATGTCAACTAATGTCATTTAAGGCTGCTGTTCACCCTCTTCTTAAATCACCCACAGTTAATGCTGGTTGCCTACAACCAAGACCCCATCCACATAATGTCCCAAAATTAATCCTCCTTTCCAATGACAATTTTCCTCCCTACTAGTAGTGTATACGCTTCTCCTATTGTGTCCAGGTTGCTTTATGTCAATTGACCTCTTCACACTGATGAAGTCCTTAAAAGCAGCTATCCTCCATTTCTTTTCCTATCTAACCTCAGTCTATATCACCGTTCCTGATTTGTACAGACACTTCCAGAGGTATGTGAAAGTGAATGGGACCATTAAAGTCCCTTTATTGTTTTTCAGATAGGTAATTTGCCTCACCTTTTAAGGTTGAGATGGGCATCCTCTTTCACACTATCGTCGGAGAGCTTCTGCTATTTGCTTAGAAGGTTTTTTTCCTCTTTTCCTATTACCGTTAGTGCAAGCCGAGCCTTTGTTAAATGTGGGTTAGTCTCCAGTGAATGAACTATTGATGAACATGAACACAGTTAATGAGCAGAACAGCCCTGACTCGATATCATGACCAGCCATTGCTTAGCCCCCTCACCCTTTGTCCTCTCAAATAGCATTACAAGTGACACAATAGTCCCAGTTTTGCTCAGTAGGGTTTATGGTATCACTGTGGCCCACATAAAGTGTTGTATCTAGTTGCCTGGTAGAAGCAAGAAGACCCTAGAGGGGTAAAATGGTTTTTCATACTCAACTTTAGAGAAGTGATTGGAATGGTAAGACTATGTCACCACCACCATGGCTATATCAGGGTGTCTGCTGTGTCTTACCTGTGATATGCTGTCTCATCTCAGCATGCCTGGGGGATGAAAGTCAATGTCTGTTTGTGGCATCCCTTCTTTGATGGTTAACACTGACTGTCAACCTGACAGGATCCAGACTCACTGAAAAGACAAGCCCCCCCCCCCCGGCATGTCTGCAAAGGATTATCCTCATCTGGTATGATAAGAAACTTACACACCTCCTCACACACTGGAATATTAACTACGTGGGAAGACTAATCCAGGTGTGGGCGGACATTCCCAACCACTGTGGGTGGAGTTCTGGAGTGAATTAAAAGTGGAAAACGAGCTGAGCACAGGTTTTCACATCTCTCTGCTTCCTGATTGTGGATGCAACTGTGACGGTTGCTTCATGTTCATGCTGCCATGACTTTCCTGCCATATATGGGCTATGTCCCCTGAAGTCAGAAGCCAAAACAAAGCCTTACATCATTAACTTTGTCTGGTATTTCATTGTAGCAACAAGATAAGAAACGTACACGCCTCCTTACACATTGGAATATCAACTCCCAGAACCTTCTCCCAAATCATTGGCCCACAGAAAGATGCTTCAGGTAGTCATGAAGTAAATGTGTGTCTTCTGTGCACCTCAGACGTCAGGAGTTTTAAGAAAGATGATTACTTGTTACTTTTACATTCCTTTAGAGCTCAGGTTCTCTGGCTGGCCTGTTGAATGTTATTTGTCCAGGCAGCAGCATGGCAGCATCCTAGGAAGACAAACTACAGCTAAAGGAAAGGGACTTGAGGGTCTGGGGAGATAGCTCAGTCAATGAAGTGCATGTTGTACAAGCATTAATACCCAAGTTCAGATCCCCAGTGCCTACTACAGAGCCAGATAAGGCAGCACACACTTGAAATCTCAGGGCTGAGGAGAAAAACACAAGAAGATTCTTGGAGCTTGCTGGCCAGCAAGTTTACCAGAATAAGTGAATTCAAGATTAAGTGAGAACCTGTGTCTCAAAAACTAAGGTGTAGGGGAAATCAACAAAGACATCAGATGTTGATCTCTGACCACTGTTTGTTCAGACACACACACACACACACACACACACTAGTACATACACATGAATAGAACACAGCAGAGATGAGTTTGTTTGAGTGGTTTCACCTCCTTCCTGTATATCCCTGAGTAAGTCACATCACCTCCTTAGACATCAGTTTTCTCTCTTCCCCAGTGGCTGCAGTGCTGCCTGTAAGTGAAGGCACTTCTGTATCGCCAATAGCATACTCAATGAGTAGCAACTAAGGCAAATGTGGTTAACCTCTTGGAGCTTGCTGTCAGAATTTTTTATCCTCATCCCCATTTTACTGAGGGGAAAACTGAGGCTTCAGGGTGCTGAGCAAACTAACTCAAATATCCCAGCCAGCAATGGCCTCACCCTAGATCACATTTAATCTGTTCTCCTTCTCAAGGCCACTTACTCCCACACAAAGCTCCCTTGCCTGATGCAAGCCTCGTGCTTCTCTGGGTGTTTTCTGCCCCCACAGATGGATGTGTTCACAGCTCTAGGATAATGAAGTTGCCTTTTAGCCTGTCAGTTCATTATTCACTCAGCCAATCACACCCTTAACCCCCTGTCATTCTCCTACTGGCTCAACCCATCCCTTCCAGTGCTCAAAGCACCACAATGCAGCCTCCTGTGCTCTGCATGGAAGACGGCGGGACTTTCCAGTATATTTCTCTGGGAAGCCTTAAGCTCTTAATAAATGACCATTTCAGAAATGCAATTTCAGAGATCTCTTGGAGGGCAATAATAGAAGACAATATTGTCACTGGTGGGGACAGAAACGCTGACTGTATTTGTTTCTCTGTCTGCTTGTTTTCCCTTCAGGTATCACATAAAAGCATAAAAGAAAAAAAAAAGGTAAGCCTTAAGCCATGCCAGGATCTCCTGAAGGGCAACCCAATCCTGTCACTCTCTGCTGTGGCCATTCTTAAGGCAGAAATGCCAATTGCAGTAACTCAAGGGTGGCTTCCTAATGGCTTGCTCTGCTGCTAAATGTCTCATTTTATGTGATATATAACGGTATCAGGGCATCCATCTGGCGCCACTGGCTACAGACATACCTGTGTTGCTACTGATCTTTTGAGAAACGACCACCTCAGCCCACACATTGTACTAGCTCCCAATTCTTCACCTTGTATCATTTTTATTTTTGCTTAGCTTTCTTTTAAAAGATGTACTTTTGTGTGTACATGCTCTTGTGTGAGCCTTATGTGCATGTAAGAACCATAGTGAGAAGAAGAGGGTGCTGTATCCCCTGGAAAAGAAGTCACAGGCAGTTGTGAGTTTTCTGATATGGCAGCTGGGGACTGAACACGGGTCTTCTTTAAGAGCAGTAAACACTCTTAACCACTGAGCCATCTCTCCAGCCTTTGTATGATTCCTGTTCTATTCCGGGACTTTTGTATAGATCCGGTCCCTTAGGGTATGGACTTCTGTTATTTTTCAAACACAAGTCATCCTGTGCAAGCTCACGTGTAGTGGATGAATAAAACTCCAGAATGGTCAAGCTGGAGAGCATGAAAAACATGGTTTTAGGAATTAAATATTTAATTGCTTAATGGCTCTGAATTTCACATTCATTTTAAATTAAAATTTAAGATACATCCATAAACTGATCATGTCTACTCTAGACAAGGTCTTGTTCAATGTAAACAGTAGGAGAATCTTCTCATTATTAAACAAAACTCCCAAATTAAATAACAACTTGAGTACTTTCAAAATCAGAGAATCTAAATCTTTGGACTAAAATATTATAGAACCAAAAAAAAAATGATTTATATGGGGCTGAGGAAATAGCTTTGTTGGTAGGATGAGTTCTTATAATATATAAAGTTGTAGGTTTAGTTTCTAGCACTGTATAAACCGAGCATGGCGCTACATAATTGCAATCTTAGCATTTAGGAAATAGGGGCAGAATGGTCAGTAGTTCCAGGTTATCCTCCACTACATAGTGACACTGCAGCCAGCCTGGGCTACCAAAAGCCTCATCTCACAGTAGTAAAGCATGTGCCAAAACTGTAGGCTCCAATGTCACTATGTTTCCAGATATGACTATTTTATTACCAAGCTAGTGACAAAGCCATAAGCCTCCCTCCTCTGAGACAAACCTTCCAAGCAGAAGAAATGACTACAAAGCTCTTGTTCTGTCTCTCCACATCTAGATGTCTGTACCACATGAGAACACAGCGAAACTGTGTCCATGCACTAGAAAGAGCTGCAATCAGAAATTCCAACACTTAACCTTAACTCTGAGAAAATAAATGCCTGCCTCAAGAGAATGACACATCTGAATTTGATAAAACAGGGCATATATCTAACTGATTGCAGGGAACTGGCTAGAACTTATCAAACCCAACCACATGCAAATTAGAGAGTCCTGTCACTTGGTGTGTAGAAGGTCAAGAGAACTGGTAGACCCCAGTGATGTCTACCGCATCTCCATACATAATACAACTCAAATGAGAGCTGAACAGGCCTTGGTCTGGGCAAGAAGATGACAGAACTTCAGGGGCAAAGACAGAATAAGGAGGAATAATGAATTAATGTATATTTCTCCTTGGGGTTAGTTTCAATGGACAAAGATATGGACATATGAAATAAGTCCTCTTGGAATTATGGCCAATTCTGAGCATTTATGGCTTTTCTCATTGTTGGTTTTTATTTTGTATTTGTTGTTTGTTTGTTTGTTTGTTTGAAGATTTCTGAAAGCAGAATATTTCCAGAATGCTATTAATTTTAGGGCACAAGGTATGGTACTAGCTTTACAAGAAAGCCACGGTATGGTATGCTTTGGAAGATCTTCTCTGAACAGGTTTTCAGAGGCCTCCTGAGACTACAGTAGAAGATTCCAGTGCCTGTAAAAGAACAGAACACATGAAGGAACTCTGCCACAGACTGAAGTCTGTGGTCCCTCAAAACTTACATCTCAGAGCCTAACTCTGAGACAGGAATGATGGCAGGTGTCTGTGACCTGTGTCAGAGACAAAGCACCAAGTTCCTGCTCAACATCCCTCTTGTAACAAGAAGCTGAAACAGGAGGGCTGTCGGTTTGAGGTCATTCTAAGCCATATACGAAGATCCTGCATTAAAATTAAAAACAAGCCAGAATTAAAAGGAAATTTAATCCCCAGTGGGATACTGTGAGGAAGAAGGCCCTTTAGCAGATGGTTGGTACCCTTGTAAAGTGTCCTGAGGAAGCCTGTGCTTCCATTATGACACTTGAAGACACATCCAGAAAGTACAGTCATTCAAGCACAAAGCCTTTTCCAGACATTTCCTCTACTCATATCTTGATCTTGTACTTCTGAGGTCTGGAATCAGAAGAAATAAGTTTCTGTTATTTATAAATTATTTAGTCTAATATATTTCAGGTATTTCAAATGGGCAAATCTACACCTCAAAGCAGACACAAAGATCACTGTGCATAAGACCAGCCAGTGCCCCAGAAGCCACTAGGGGGACAACAGCAATTTTAAAATTCTCTGCAAGATGGACTTAGCAGTAGGAGCTGCTGACATAGACCTGGGATTTATAGCTTCAATAAGGATGATGGGATTCTGCAATAGCAGAGGCAATGTAGCATTGCTTAACAGACAGAGGCCAGAGGGATAAAATTACTGTAAGGGAAAGGCAAAGCCAGGGTGTCTTGACCTGCCAGGATCCATGTCTATAGCTAACAGACCACAGTACTGGCTGAGAGCAAAAGAGATGTCTTGCTGTCTGTGGCATATAGGAATATCCCCTTCTTCATAAGGAATACATTCTGTTTGTGGCCTCATATCTCAAGAAGTCTAGAGATTAGTGGCACTTACTTTCAGAGGTGCCATGTACCATACAGGATATTGCCATCTAGTTGGGGCTAACTTTTTTTTGTCATCAAGAGATGACACTGTCCCTTACAAAGCTCATTCTTGAAAAACAAGTATTTAAGATTCAAATGAAAATCCCAGGAAAGTGTCACGTTGTTATAAGTTTACAGCTTCACATTGGAATATAATCAAGGTTATCCCACAGTGGATGCTGCCTGTGGGTCACAGGTTGGATACTTCTGAATGTCTGGACCGTTTGTTGAGTGACTTAGCAAGGTGCCAATTACCAGTCTTCCTCAGAACAAGAGAAGATTCAACAGTTCTGAAATTCAGTGCAAGCATCCCATACTAGGGGCCACATGGTTCCAATAGATTCAATGATGTAAGAGACATGTTGAAAAACAATTCTCAAGTCTTGTCCCCCATCAAACTGCAGTCCAAGAGTCAAGGGCTATAGCTCCAATCTATGAGTATAGCAAAATATTATTAAAAATCATTTCATTGACTTTCTTTTATATTTTATCTGCCATGTTGGATATGAGGGTATGTGCCTAGCCTTATTGTAATGAGTTACGCCATGTTTGGTTGATAGCCTTGGGAAGCCTGCTCTTTTCTGAAGGGAGGCAGAGAAGAAGTGATCTGGGAGACAGAAAAGTGTATGTTTGTGGGAATGTAACTGGGAGGAGTGGGAAGAAGGGGAAACTGTGGTCAGGATGAAATGTGTAAGAGAAGATTAAATAAGATGAAATAAAATAAGATAAATAAAAAATAGTCAAGGTCATTCCCCTTGGATCCTCACAAAAACACACCTGTGTCAGGAGACAACGTCTCATCACTTAAAAGCCAGTTTTTGTGGTGATGAGGGGCTCTGGTTGTCTCTAAAAGCAGGGCCAAGAGAACTGCCTGGGTTTTGAGTTGCTGTTACTACATCTTCCAACTCACTATCAGAGCTTCAACCATAGCCCACCGCCTGATGGAAACTGTGCCTCCATAGCCCACCGCCTGATGGAAACTGTACCTCCATAGCCCACCGCCTGATGGAAACTGTGCCTCCATAGCCCACCGCCTGATGGAAACTGTACCTCCATAGCCCACCGCCTGATGGAAACTGTACCTCCAAGATGAGGCCCCAAAGGAACTTAAAACCATCAATAACTTGCATTACAATATGGCCAAATTTTAATTTTGTGTTACAAAAGCACTAGATAGCTGACAGTCATCACAATTTCCAGTGGTTGTTTTAAATTCAGAGGAAGAGAAGATTCAACAGTTCCAAAATTTGTACAAGCATCCCATACTCAGGGATTTAAATAAAAAATTAAACTGCCCATAAAGGGTTAAGTCTTTGTCAAATTAGAGTCTAGGAAACCTGAAGCCACATTTATCACCTTTCCAATCTTGGATCCTTGTGATGGCAGAACAAACTGGGACCAGTGGCCCACAGGCATCTTAATGGACAATAGCTGAGCCTGAGCACTGATATCATTATTCAGTAGGGAGACGAAGGAGGACATGAGACTCCCGGGGAACTCTGGAGTGTTCTGCAGTGTCTCCTGATTGAGACATAACTATAAATCTAGAGTTGGAAGGTGGAAAGCTCCACCAAGCCAGAACAATAGTGGTCTTCCATATGAAGGAGGCTGAAGGTTGTCTTCCCTTAAACCTGCTGATATCTGAGTCTTTGACTCAATGAAAACAAGAGGCTAAAAATGCATTTAATAAATTTACATGCACTTTCTAAGAACCTTAACTGCAGCACGGGTGCTAAATGGAAACTCTACCTCTAAGCCTGGAGTCATACTATGTCTTCAGAAAAGGAGTCAACAGACTCAGTCAAAAAGACTGACCTTGAGGAATTCAAACTTAAATTCAAGGAGACCAGACTCTGAATCTAGAGACAGACAAGCTTATCTTGAAAAAGTATGTTATATCAGTGTACAATAACCTTTTAAAAAGTGTTTTCCTCAGCTAAGTCTGCTTACTGCCAGAAGAGAGCAAACCTGAGCCCCGAGCCGAGAAGCCTCGCCTGGAGCAGTCCACAGAAGGCGATGATGCTTTGAAATCGGAAGCTTTGTCTTACTAATCCATGGGAATTTATATTCCACTCCATAACACAGCGGGGGGTTTCTTTTCATATAAAAATAGCATGTAAAAGTGTTCATTGTCAAGGACAGCTGGCACTCCTTGAAGAGGTATCACATTTCCCCTGTGGTTTGGGGCACCCCGGGCAAACCTCCTCCTTCCCTGTGGGTACACAGATCCCCAAGAAGAGCACACAAAACTTCCAGACAGTTTGCCATAGTTCCATTCAGGGCTGAATAGACACTTTTTTTAAAATTAGCAATGCATGACTGAAACAGCTTTCCAAAATTCTCTAATATGGTATACATTGCTGCTTCTCAAACTGGCCTATGCCATCTGAATCAACATCTCATGGGATTACCTAGAAATATAAATCTTGGGGTAGGAAGATGGCATGCAGGTGAAGTACATGCTGTAAAAAGCATCGTTCAGTTCCGCAGAAACCACATAAAGCCAGGTGGGGTAGCACATGTCTATAACTTCAGTCAGGGCAGGGCAAAGACAGGTAGATGCCTGAAGACCATTGGCAGCCAGCCTAGCCAAGCTGATGAACTTGGGACTGAGCAAGATACTCTTCGTTAGTAAATAAAGGTGGGTATGATTGAGGAAAGATAACTAATGCTGACCTCGGGCAGCCATGTGCACACACATCTATATTAACACACACACACACACACACACACACACACACACACACACACACACACACACACACACAAGTGGTAACTCTCCCATTTGTTCAGATTTGAGAACAGACGCCCCAGTGGAGGCAGGCTGAAGGAGCCATGAAAACTATCGAATCTACTGCACTATCGGCAGGCTCTCTGGCCTGTCTCTGCCTCCTCAGCCCCATCCTTTAGTGTCAGGGTTTTCCGCCCTCTGAGGACTGCATCTGTAAGATCAGGTCTGCTCAGAATCACTGGGACCATCAGGATCACCCCATACCTGAGCTCTGGACAGCCTGGCCTGAGCCTCCAGTTTCCCTCTTCTGAACTATTTCAAACACTCAAACTGCCATACGTCAGTGAAACTGGAAGAAATACCCCAAGTCCAAGAAAGAAGCAGAGGAGAAATTCCCTCCCAACACTCATCTTGCTCAAGTTTCCTGTTAACATTATTTGTATATCCCTGACTTTGGGCTGTAGAATTTTTAAGTCAGGCTGAGAAATAATACTTACGTAAATGAGGAGAACACAGAACAAGAGGGAGCACCGAGGAGCAGATATTAAGCAGAGCACACAGCCCACAAATGTGAAGAAGGAATCAGAAGACTACCATTTTGTGTGTGCGTTAGAATATTTGCAAAGACAACAAACACACTAGACCAAAAAGTATTAGTGACAAACCAATTTTCAAGCGGCACACCTTTTGTTTTGATTTTTGAAATCCTGGCAGGAGCATTTATTCACAAGTCCCAACTTCAAGGAACGAGCGTCCATGCCACACAGCTTTGAGGAATCTTCAACTATGAAGAATGCTACTCCCTTCTGTATGGCAAGCTAGAGGCAGACTGAAGCGTTGCTTTGGGCTTGCATGGGAACTTAAGGCTCTACCTCTTTGTCACTTCTATTCTTCCTCATGAGTTCAGTCAAATTGTGCAAAAGCCTTTGAACAGGCTAGTGAGATGTGTCAGTGTGCAAAGGTGCTCGCTTCTCTCTCAGCCCTAATGACCTGACCCAAATTCAATCCCCAGAACCAACATGGTGGAAAGAGTGAAATCACTCTACAAGATGCATCTAACCATCCATGTGCACCAGAGCATGCATACAACAAATAAATACACAAGCAAACAGACCCAATAAACGTGTTAAAGTAAAAAAAAAAAATTTCAAATCAATTCAAGTACACAGATAAAACAGACACAATCATCTAAAAAAAGAGGTTTCTGGGCCAGTGAGATGGATTATCAGATAAGAATCTCCTGCCAGGTGAGGATGGAAGCCTGACAGCAGGAGTTCAACCTTCAGAACCCAGGGAAAGATTGGAAAAGGGAACTCAGCCCACGAGATCTTCCTCCCAGCTCCACACACGAGATATGGTACATGAACATGCAATAATAATAATAATAATAATAATAATAATAATAATAATAATAATTAATAATAATATTTCTCTAAAATGGATTGTGTTAAAATGGGCAGAGGGCTTACAAATGTCACTCCTCCATGCTTCTCCTTTTCCATGCTGTAATATTCAAGAGTAGCATTTGTACTGACTAAAGAAACCATTATGTATACAAGAGTATGCACACACCAATGTTCCTACACACTTTGTCTCTCTCAAAAAGTCACACATAAATTCCACCCTAACGGCAGAACAGACCCTCAGATATTGAATTAAGATGGTTGGAATATTCCTGATAACTCTGAAGTTAGTACTTTGGAAATCATTTAAGAGATAACTGAAGGCCTCAGACTCAAAGATCTGCCTGCCTCTATCTTGCCAATGCTGGGATTAGGTGGCCCTCCGTGCCCAGCTTATTTTAGCTTGCTTAAGAGGAAGCTTTCTTTCAAATAATTCAAGACCACCATGTAGAAGGCTTTATAAACGACTGGTACACTAATGCTAAATCCCTCTTCCTTTCTCAAAACAGACTTGCATAGTCCTCTACTGGGCAAAGGCTTGTTGATCTGTTCCTACACAGATGGAAGTCTGCAAAGACATGGCAAAATGCCATATACAGCATCGTGTAGGTTGAGGGCAATGGTAGAGAGGGAACTTCCAAGGGAAACTTACAAGTACCCCGAATTCAATGCCGTCTGGTATTTACTATAACCCTTCCCCATGACCCTTAAAACATCTAGCTTAGGTTCTTCATGTATCATTCTATCTGAGGGAAAAAAATCAAGATCATTTATGTCAACTACATAATAAATTAAACAAACAAGAAACAAACAAAGCCATCATCCCCACTTAATAGAAAAACAGATAGCAAGGCATCTAAGGAAAACTTGATTTCAGCCCTGATTGATTAAGATACTTGGTATTTGTCTCATTCAGTCTTCCTTAGTCTATATGTTGTTCTCACTACTGGTAAACATTTTTTAATTTTGCCCCATAAATGGCATTCAACCTTGAATATGTTCTTTAGGTGACTAGTCGTTCAGAAGTACTATAAGATAAAGTTTTATTTTTAGCAGGTGACCGTCAAAATAGGCAGCTTGCTTTCAGGTGATCCTACATGGACTTTAGTGACCAGGGACACATTCTAGGTGCCATGATGCTTGGGTGTGCAGGGCATGGAAAGTAAGGGATGGAGACAGAGATGATCTCGTTTCTTTTTGTTTGTTTTGCTTTTTAAGACAGGGATCCTTTGTGTAGCCCTGGCTGTCCAGGAACTCATTCTGTAGACCAGGTTGGCCTTAAACTCAAGAGATCTGCCTGCTTCTGCGTCCTGAGTGCTGAGATTAAAGGTATGCATCACCAATGTCCACTAGATGATCATGTTATAGCATGTGTCTCGGGAGGTTTCTGGATGACAGAATACCAAAGCTAAGAGCTCTGGTCTGGATGACACAAATGTGAAGGAGGAAAGGTGACATCACGAGGATATGAGGAAACAAGTTACAAGACAGGGGGAAGAACACCACAGATCACTCTTCCAGTGGAAAATAAAATAAAACTATTGACAATTAGGTAGTAAGATTATAAATCTTTCACATTATGCATAACTATACATTCATAGTTTGAACATTTTTCATAAAGCATATCATGTGACCAGTATTTAACAAAATATCATACTATTAACTATCTACCAAAAAAACTTTACAATGTACATACTTTAGTGTGTAAGCATGCATATAAACATATTTCAATAAACTTTTCTCAACTGGGTTGGCAATGTTCTAAGAACCAAAGACTGTCTAACAAAAATTCCAATATCAGACCTGAGATGCTCTCTGCTCAGAGTTGTTGGCCAGGGAGATCTAAGACACTTCCAAAACATACAGCACACAGCTGTTGCCCTTGGTTACCCAGCCCCATGACCAACATAGCATGATAACCTTGCAGGTACAGTAGTGGCATACATACCTTGGAGGCAACCAACAACTCTCTAGTTGGGCATAAAACCTTCTCAACAAGAGGAAAACCATGCCTGCTACTAGAAACCTAGCTAAGTACACAGCACTAGTGAAAATATGGTAACCAGAGGACAATCTACAACCACTAATTTGCTGAACCAGCATAACCCCTAACGATTATCTATAAACATTTGTCCCTACACTCACAGATAAGTGCAGTCTTCACCCCCCCCCCATCAAGGAAAGTTCTCTCTGTAACAGATGAAGGCACTACAGAAAACCACAACCAATCAAATTACAGAGTTGTAGGGCTCAGTTCCAATGGATATATTTACACTCCCACACCTAAGGCTCAGAAAACACTGCCAAAAAGAGGTGTTGAAAGACTGTAATAGGCAGAAATTGAGTGTATTTTGCTGTGAGATCATACCTCCTATCAACCTAAGGAGCTATAGATGCTATACATCACTGACACGGCTGCCTAAACACCAGCTGAACAAGTATGGCACCAAAGAACATGTCAAACTTGATGAGAAAATGCTCATGGGGCTCCAGTCATACAGAAGAACTGTAGGAAACCGAGGAAAGCAGGGTGGGAGAAGTGGTCCTCCCCAGGGAAGAGCACTCCAATTGGTTGTCTACTGCCAAGAGGTTGGCCCTGAAAACATACATGCAACTGTCATCACATCACCTCAACAGACTGTGTTTAGGAATATGTATATACAAACATATATATGCATACAGTAACAATTATTGAAAAAAGAGGCCAGCAATTTGAAGGAGAGCAGGAAGGGTCCTTATGGGAGAGTTTAAAGGGAAGGAAGCAATGACATACTTAGACTATCATCTCAAAAGTAAACAGACAACAGAAACAAGCTAGGAGACAAATCAAGGGCTAATACCATCCATATAGCTAAAGCAAAAAGTCAGAAAATCATTTCTATAGATTACAAAAGAAAACAATGAAATAAAACAAAATTTTATTCATGATTAAAAAAAAAACCCCTTCTGTACATATGATTGATGATTCATCTCAAAAGCAAGGAGGGTGGCTGACCGGAGAAATGTTTTCATTAAAGAAAATAAACAAACATACAGCCATTTAGGTATCAGCATGTTGCCTCTCCAGGATATTTTAATAGATGTTTATCCTTGTTAATAATGTATCTTGACTATTTCTGTTAGTCTGTAGATTTTTCTTATAAAATCTTAGCTGGTGTTTCCTTTTTTGTTTTTAATATGAATTGGGAGATTTTTTTTACAATTGTTTAAAAACATGTTATCCTAAAGACTTGATAGAATTTCCCTCTTGATATTTTAAGGATATCTTTTAATAGTGCAGGTTCTTTTGACACTCTCCTTTGTCTGCCCATCAGCAAGCCCTTTAAATTGCCCTACCACTTTTGCTGTGGACTTGGTATGACGTGTCTCTAACACTTCTTCTCACAGCAGTGAGGAGTACTCCCCTTTCACTCCCTTCTTCTACAGGCATTTTCTGACCGTTGTTACATATTGAATGGAGTAATGACATGTTGTAGTTAGTGGCTTCTTATTTTGTTGGTTTTATAAATATACTTTGAATATATTAATTCTACAGTTCATCTGTCTTCTAGGCAAAATTTTTGGCCATAAATTTTTGTTTCTTTTTCATTCTTTTTTTAGAAGTGCTTTTCCTGGCTCTTTTATTGAGCTATTATAGGATTTAAATATTGTTTCTTGTGGTAGTTTGAATGAGAATGGTTCCCATAGGCTCATACATTTGAAAGTTTTGCCCCGCCCCGCAGTTGGTAGAACTGTTTGGGGAGGAGTAAGAGGTGTGGCTTTGTCAGAGGAGGTGTGTCGCTGGAAGCAGGCTTTGAGGTTTCAATAGTCCATATTATTCCAAGTTTTCTTTCTGTTGCATGTTTGTGGGTCAGATGCCAATTCTCATCTACTGCTTCAGCACCATGCCTGCCTGCCTGCTGCCATGCACTCTGGAATGATGTTCATGACACTAACCCTCTGGAACCACAAGCCTCTAAATGAATCCCCTCTTTTATAAGTTGCCTTGTTCATGGTGCTTTGTCATGATAATAGAAAAGTAACTGAGATATTTATTATACTCACAGATATATGTGAGTCTCATCCACCATTAAAGAAACATCTCCTTGGAATAGACTGAGACCACTACAGAAAACCACAACTGATCAAAATATAGAGAACAAGACATCGTGTACTATTCAGTGCCAATGGAAGGTACATCTACAGCACATTCCCCGTGCCTAAGGGAGCATTGCAGAAGGAGCAGAAAGAAGGCAAGAACCAGGGGAACCGGAGGATCGCTGTGATACTGCCTCCTGGAAATATAGAAAGGGAAAATGTGGATCTCAAAGCTGACACTACCAGGCATGGCACCAACTTCTCCATATCTTCAAGCATCAGAGAAATCAAATAAGTCCCTGATTTCCAGGAAGACTATTCCATGAGACTTGTTTGGAGCTCCCACGTCTGAGACTCACTTCCATGCAGACAGAAATAGGCAAGCAAGACAACTGCAGTGATAAAGGGCATGAAATCATGGGCATCTCATGTCAGCAAAAGGGAACAAGAAAATCTGAGAGCTGGGAGGAGATGGAGTGGGAAGCCTGCTTCAGTTCTCTCCCACACAGGGGAGAGGAACCTGTTGGCAGAATGGACCTTGCAAGGAGAACATTGATGAACTTGGTTCATCCCACAAAATGTCACCTGCATATACTTTCATGTTTAAGTGCTAGATTTTTTTCTTAAAGAGAATTATGTAAGTGGCACCATGGTTTTTCAAAAGATAATGAAGTTGCATGTGGCACTGTTGTGCTGAGAAGCACTGGAGTCTAGAAAGGGGTGCGATCATGTGTATCTTGGCCTCTTTTCTGTAGCTGCAAGAGAATCCCTGAGACTGAGTAGTTTAAGAAGCTGAGGTTCATCTGATGCATCATCCTACACTTTAATGCCCACATATGATAAGTATCTCCCAGGGCCTTATTGCTGGTCAGTAACTGGGCAGAGGGGGTTACACTATGAGGAAACAAAGAAAAAAAAAAACCTTGCCAGAAAGAGCTTGCTTTTACAACAAAGCCATTTTCTTGATGACCACTTAATCCATTGATCCAGGAATCTGTTGATTCACTCATGATGGCTCTACACTCTGAATATCCAGATCTCCAAACATCTAATATAGGATGACAATTAACTTCACAACACAAGAATTCCAGGAAACTTACCCTGGCAACAATATGGGCCACACTACAAGGAAAACAACATTTAGACAAACTTGGGTGAGGGTTTATTAATTCTATTCCCATTCCATCCATTTGTTTGCCTGTTGCCTTCACCCTGACAGTGTGTTTCCTTGAGTTCTTGTCTTGTCACTTGTAAGATGGTAATGATAACATCATTCACAGCCATCTCCTGAGATAAGTCTGAGAAACGGCCTCTGGGCCCCATCTCTAGGATTCCTTTGGAGCATTCCAAAATTCAAGATGTTATAAAAAAAAAAAAACGTAAAACTTTTTAAAAGTTATTTTGTCAGTAACATGATGAGCATCATAGAAATGAAGCCTGACCTAAGTTGATTGGGCATATTTGGTCTCATATACTGAATATTTATAACTTCCACTGGAGAAATGCCAATGTAGTCAATTAATGGTGTTGGTCAAGTTTGTTTCAGGAAGATCTTGGAATATGTGAGATTGATGCTGTTTTGAGCTTCTAATAATCCCCAAATTCTGAATTTTACACTATGCCTGGGCAAGGGACTAGAGGCTTGCATTCAGGGAGAGCATGGGCGGGTAAGATAGCTCAGTGATAAAAGAATCTTTTTTTTTTTTCTACTTTTATTAGATATTTTCTTCATTTACATTTCAAGTGTTAACCAGCTAGTTCCCTATATCCTCCCCCCTCCCGGCCCTGCTCCCCTACCCACCCGCTCCCACCCCTTGGCCCCTGCATTCCCCTGTATTGGGGCATATAAAGTCTGCATAACCAAGGGGCCTCTCTTCCCACTGATGGCCAACTAGGCCATCCTCTTCTATATATGCAGCTAGAGACGTGAGCCCAGGGGGTACTAGTTAGTTCATGGTTATTCTTCCACCTATAGGGTTGNGAATATCTTCTGGATATATGCCCAGTAGAGGTATTGCAGGATCTTCTGGTAGTACTATGTCCAATTTTCTGAGGAACCGCCAGACTGATTTCCAGAGTGGTTGAACCAGCTTGCATTCCCACCAACAATGGAGGAGTGTTCCCCTTTCTCCACATCCACGCCAGCAACTGTTGTCACCTGAATTTTTGATCTTGGCCATAAAGAATCTTTACTGGTCTTCAATTCTGAGCATCCAGAATTTTAGGCACCTCACATCTGGCTACCACTCCAGCTCCAGGGTAGATAATCCCTCTAGCCTCAACAGGCACCTCTACTCACATACATATACTATAGATATACAAGGATATGCCCAAAATTTAAAATATCAAAATAAATCTTAATAAAGAAATAAAACACCCAGAGACCATAATATATAAATAGAACCAAAATGCCAAGATTTCATCTTATCATCATTAAAACTATTTAGTTTTCAACTTCACTATTTTCTGCATAAACCTGCACTCACATTCTCAAGCTCAATTCTCAATTCTCAAGCTCAATATCAAGGTCACTTTATGTATTAGAAATCACGGTGTGTCTAGGGCTTACACCCACAAAACATTTAAGAACTGAAAAACAAACATAGTGCTTCCAAGTACAAAAGTAAAACTATAAAACATGCTCTTAACGACACAGATCATTAAACTCTATAGACCTTAGAGCCAATCACATCATTGGTACTTTACCATTCACAAAGTATCATTACATTTGAAAAAAGTAAATTCAATGCTTCTTGCCCTGAAAGAGTACTCATGTGTGCACACTAATTGTTGAAAAATGATGGCCCACCGTGAATCCTATTTGTTTGTGTGGTCAAATTATTTCAAAGGCAAAGCAATAAAAAATACTTTGCCATGTTAATAGGAAAAGTGCTATGCTTCTAGTGACACATAGGTGCAGTCTGAAATACTTGGAGTTAGAGCCTATTAGAGTTGCAGTGTTCAGACGGGCCGCAGAAGCAGGGCCAATTCTCTTCCTATTAGCTCTAAGAGGGAAAAATACTGGGACTAAGATGTCTCCCCAGATACTCTCAACCAACTACATTTCCTTGACTTAGCTTTATGGCCAATTTTCTATCTCCTGGCTCAGCTAGAGAAGCAACCACGACTGATTCTTATCTAGACATTTCATAGTCTTTAGGCACACACTGAAAAGTACATCCGCATAATGTGACCTCACAAGAACTGTCCAGGTTATTTGATTTATGGGCCAAGGGGGTCATCTTTAATCGGGTCAGTAAATTATCAGTGTTCCAACCCTAAGCGGTGGCCTGTGGATGCTAGTCTAAATCTGTTTCTATGAGTAAGCATTAGTTGTGCTTAAGCCACACTCCAGGCACAGTCCAGAGGCTCTCAGCATGAAGCATTGCATAACATCACAACTCTGAGTTGTAGAGTCATGTGTCATGGCATTCCTTCATTCAGCATGGACATGCATTTATATAGGACAAACATGCTGTAATTGGGGTACTCTTTCTTCTCATATAGCCTACAAATCAAGTACAATTGTTTTGATCCTATAAAGACCAAGCATAGAGACATTCAATTGTGTGCTTAATCAAAAAGAAGCTAATGCCAGAACGAAGATGTGAATTTAAAATTGTGAATCATTTTAGAAATTTTCATACATGGGTACTGTACTTTCAGCATTTCAAACATTTTTCTTCATGCTCTATGCTTATACCCCCGTACATCCTGCTTTTAAAATTATTGTTCTTGGATACACATACAAACACACACTAACACTAACACACACACAAAACCGCCCACCCACTCTCAGTCTTAACTTTGAATATGTTTAGAATCTACATTTTTGGGGATTGTGGTAGTGAGAACTCCCAAACTCTCCCATCCAAAATGACAAAGCCTATGACTTTCACAGTTCATCGTGTTGCTCCCCCAGCAGAACATTTTACAAGCACACCTACATCGTTTCCTCGCACTCTTACACAGGACCTGTTTTTATTAAACCGTGTTTTAATGCTGGGACTCAGATTGTTTGAACCTAATTGGGCTCAAGTCAGTAGAGTTTGTTTCAGATTCCACAGAAGCTCACTGACCATAAGAAGGATAAACATGTTTATTAAGATGTGTCAAGAGCTTACCAGAGTAATATAAGGGAGACTAAACCACCCAGCCAGCAAGACACAAGCCCCAGTTGCTTTTCTAGGCAGAAGTCATAATATTGGGTTCATCTCTGCTGATGCTCATATTACTAATGACCACACCAAGATTTTAGTTCTTTTATATTTTTTTAGCATCTTCTCAGTCTCATATCCATAGAGGTATGTCTATACATTAGGCATTCATATTTATTTTGCTCTCCAAAAATTTATGTTGATGGTAGATTCACAGTAAAGTATGACTCCTGGCTCATTCCATTTCTCATGCCTCATGAAAAAGACCCTGGTAAGGGTCTCTGTGTGTAAGAGGGAGCTAGAGATGAGCCAATCCACAGACATGGCAGAAATTACAGGTGGCTCTTGAGATCAAGGAGAACATATGTTACTATGTTCTTGCTTTGCATTTTATATGAAGAGAGAACTCCATTAAGAGTTAACTGCTCAGAACAGCAGAAAGTGATTACTGTGTATTTGAAACAAGCACAGCAGGGATGGAAATCTGGTCCTGTCAGTCATTCATAAGGATGGACTAGACAGTAAGAAGGGTGACAACAGGGCAGTGCTCAGACCACAAGGAAGGACTGAAGAATAGAAGAACCTTGCAGACAGTACCAGAGAGCCTACTGTGAGAATGCAGTCCCAGTACTGATCCACAGAATCAGTGGGCGGTGGCTACTTAAACAGTCCAGGAGACCTGGGCCAGCTCCAATCGCAAGACATCCCTGATGGCATGGTGGCCCTGCAGAGAAGGGTTCCAATCTTCACCCAAGGCCTTGCTGCCTTCATCTAAAAATTCTCTTTTATTTTTTCAGTATTTGCATGGTATATTACAAAGGGTGTCTGATGCCAAAGGAAGCCAATCACCAGTAGTAGACATTATCCAAAACACTCAGAGACACGAGGAACCAGGCCTTGCTAATTATGATGTGCTTATCCCTGGAGGGAGGGTGGGGGGTGTCTTAGAGACAAGAACAAATACAATTCTGGGAGAGGGACAGAGAACCAAGCACAGGTTCCAAATATCAGAGCCATGGTACAGCTGTTCAGCAGCAAGGGTGTCCACCTATTCTGTCTTCCAAAGCAGGACATTTTTATGGAAGACGGAGCTAGCAATACCTAGCCCAAAATGACAGTGTGCATTTCAGACTCTCTGGTCAAACGAGGGACAGGGGTGACCAATAGATAAACAGCCATGGTGGAAATCAGAACCGAGTAAGAAATATAGTCATGACCACATGTGTCCATAGAAAACTCAGATACATCTACACAGATTTGGGAAGAGGATTAGTTACTATAAAGGATGACCAGAACACAATTAAATGGGTTCCGGTACATATTGGAAGTCCTAGCACTTGGGTGGCAGAAGCAGAAAGCTGGGTGCCACCTCAGACTATATGATGAGACCTGTAATAAGATAAATAAGTAAGGGCTGGTGATGTAGCTCATTGCTAGCATGCTTTGCCCAGCATGCTCAAGACCCTGTCTTAAATCCTCAGTGTGCAGAAGAAAAAGCAAAGAAAAACAGAGCAAGTTTTTAGGCAGCCAAAACTTATTTGAAAATGTTGCCCATACCCTGAAAATTACTACAACTGAATTAGGGGATCATGGGGCTCTCATTTTAATACAAGTTTGGTATCTCATAATAAATTATTTTAGAAAAAATCCACCCCTTTAGTGGTACAAATAATAATCATGTTATTACTTATAAATATTTTATATTCTCTAATTATTTTTATTACCTTGCTGAAAAATTACTCTCAAAAACAAAAAGGAAAACAACTTGATTCAAGGATGACTTGAGTATCAAGGGTTTCCAAATTATTCAAGAGATAAAACGGTGCTGCTGACAGAACTTCTGTGTCGGGGAAAAAAATAAAAAACTAAGAAAACCATCAGAGGGGCTTGGGAGGCAGCTCAGTTTGCAAAGTGTGTGCTTTGAGATCTCCAAGACCTGAGTTCAAAGTCCCAGAACAGACATAAAGATTGGGCAGGGCGGATCTGGGCTGGTGGACACCTTATCATCCTGTAACCACTCCATCAGGTACACTAGAGAACTACAAATCAGCTTTCTACTGCCTCCTATCAAAATCCACACAGGTTTTTCACTAATGTATCCACTTACTCATTGGCTAATATTTTGTCATGTGATCTCATGGACAGAAGGAGACACGTGTTGTATTTGATGAGCACCACAGTCTGCACAACATTCCAGCTGCCTCTTAGGTCAGCACTGAAGGTTCCCTGGAAATGATGTGACTAGTGAGACTTACCATGCCACTGACATGATTGAAACCATTTGTTCTATCAGTGAGTCATGAATAGGAGATTGGAGAGTGACATTTCCATCTAACTTTGTCAAACAGTAAAATGCCTTATTTTTCCTTCTATAAGAGACTTGATTAGCACAAGTGAATATTAAGGATTTATTCAAACCAGAGTGACTGGCCTTTAATTGCCAACATGTAGCAGTTGGTACAGGTAACAGGCAAGTCTATTTGAAGAGTAGTCATTTCCATGAACTATCTCTGCATAGAAAACTGCCAGGTGGGTGAGCTAAGCACTTTTACTTCAGATGCTGTGAGGTTACCGTTAAATGCTAGCTGCTTCCACCATCTGAAGCTGTCTCCTGTGTCTGCCACCTCTGCTGGAAGGGTTGGAAAGCTCAGGGCTGGATGGGCATCTTCCTCTTTCTACCCCCGCCAGCCTGTCTGCAGAATTTACCTGGGGCTTTCCGAAGCAGGCACTCTCAAGACAATTCGGCATTTTCGTGGCACATGCGTAGCTTCTCTTAGAGCGTTCTATAGGAACATGCTGTCCATTTTCGTGGCACATGTGTAGCTTCTCTTAGAGCGTTCTATAGGAACATGCTGTCCATTTTCGTGGCACATGCATAGCTTCTCTTAGAGCGTTCTATAGGAACATGCTGTGCAAACCAAAGCGTCTGAACCCACCCCTGGGCTCTGGGAACTTCGGCAGTGTTGATTTGACCCAGTGTGCTGGCCTAAGAGAGGTCACGGGGCAGCTGAGGTCTAGGCAGAGTAAAATACACTGTGCTGAGATATGTGGTCCATCAGGGAGCCATCTTTGGAAATAAATATAAAATCAGGTCCAATTCCCAACGCTGTAATAATTCATTTTCAGAGGCACTGTAAGTGAATCTACTCTAAATTTCTCTCTATAACTTATCCTCTGTGGTCTGCAAATTTCATTTTTCAAATTTTTGAGAACCTGAAAGATATTGCCTCAGAGTAGCCGTGGTAGGCACTGAGTTTCCTGGAACTCAAGCCCCTGGAGTTAAACCCTTTAAGAATTAAAAAGGGCTTCATCATGGCCTAGTTGGCCATCATTGGGGTCATGCAAACTTTATATGCCCCAGTACAGGGGAACGCCAGTGCCAATAGGGGGGAGTGGGTGGGGTGGGTAGGGGAGCAGGGTGGGGGATGAGGGAGGGTTTAGGGGATTTTCGGGAGAACATGTGAAATGTAAATGAAGAAAATATCTAATAAAAAATGGAAAAAAAGGGCTTCATCAAATTCAAAGTCACCACAGCATATCCCAGTATTACTTTATATGGTAGCCTGTACCTCAAAGTCCACTGTTTTTCAATATTAATGATTAGCATTTCAAGTTGTCACCTGCTGAGTTCTATAATAATTGTTAAGTTTATTAAACAGGCTATACAATCATCAGTTATTTGATTGATCACAATTGATGAGACTTTTACAGTAGCAGGACTCAGAAACACTATGTTTGGACCAGTGCCTATTACCTGACGGAAAAACTTTCCATATCTGAAGCACATTTATTAGATGGGTTTTTGTTGCTGTTGTTGTTGTTGTTTCTGTGATAATACCCTCTGGCCAGAATCAACTTAAGGAAGAAAGGGTTTGCTTTGGCTTATGGTTCCAAAGAGAGAAATCTGTAACAGCAGGAGAAGCACAATAACCAATAGCCAGAGCAGGAAGATGGCGGATCGTATGTCACCCGCACACAGGAAGCTAAAGTGAATAGAAAGTGAGGTGAGTCTACAACCGTCCCAGTCACATCCTTCCTCCAGTCTCCAGTAAGGCGGCACCTCCTAAAGTTCCTATTACCTAAACAGCCACCACCTGGGGACCGAGTGTCCAGACACAAGAGCCTGTAGGGACGTTTCAAATTCAAGCTACAACAGCCTAGACTGATAAGCTATTTAATATTCATGAGAAAATTGTTGAATATGAGAGGGAAGAGATAATGAGAAGAAAGTTTTCTGAGGAGAAGTGCATAACACGCACAGAAAAACCCATCACCATATTAATTTATCCCTCGTGCTTCTGACTTGAGCACTGGGGAGTCTCAAGGTGCCCCTCCCCCATGTCTATTTAACTCATACACGATGACTGTTTTATTTTGCACAGATATTCTAGGCACATAAAACTTTACTGTGTATTCCTTCTACATCACCAAGCAATGGAAAGAAAACCCATTTTCTTACCAATATATTTTTTGAATGATTCCAAACAAAATAGCGTATTTCAAAAAAGAGCATTAATAAATACATTAAGGTTGTTATTTTGAAAGTTGTCTGGAAGCCAATGAAATGGCTCATTGGGTAAAGGTGCTTGCTGGCAGTTCTCTCAGACCCACACGGTAGAAGAGTGCTACCTCTCATAAGTTGTCTGCTGACCTCCTCCACACGGAACTGTGGTACATTCATAGATAAATAAGTACATATAATTTAAAAAGTTTAAGAAGAAATTTGCCTGTCTGAACAAGTCTGAGCTGTGTTCAAATGGCTATTAACCTTTTTACAGCCAAGAAAATTCCTTCAGAGTACAAGTTATCCAAATGCCAAAATTTACAAAACAACAACCACTACAGCCAGTTATGTTCTGGTCAGTTCATATCTGGTTAACATAGTTTTCAGTTGTGGAGATAACATAGGCACTGTTTGAGAGACCAGGACACCAGAATCAGACAGAACAAACCCCTTGTCATTAGCTAAAACAGATGTTGGGGGTTGGGTCCTCATCTTAATTAGAGGACAGGATTAAATAATGTGGTGCCTAAAGAAACAGGAGGTCCACACAGCCATTGTTCAGTGAAGGTCTGCTCCTGACAGAGATTCCAAAGAGGTATGGTTGCTTTACTCTCACGGGCACATCTCCACATACCTTGTAGAATGTTTCTAACAAGAAATGCCTCTGTTAGAACAACATAGCCATGGCAGGGTGTGGTGGCACACGCCTTTAATCCCAGCACTCGGGAGGCAGAGGCAGGCGGATTTCTGAGTTGGAGGCCAGCCTGATCTACAACAGCCAAGGCTATACAGAGAAACCCTGTCTTGAAAAACAACAACAACAACAACAACAACAACAACAAAAAGGGACAACAAGCAGCCTGCCACAGGCATGTTACTCAGAAAGCAGATTGATCAACTATTAGGAAAGCAGAGACCTTATCAGGGAGCTAAAGAGATGGGATTTCATATAAGCAATTAGTGAAAAGGATGTTAGGAGCACCATATAGCATCAGGGGAAGTCTGGGGCAGCTGGTAGCTCCTCTAGGCTGAGAGGCAAATGGGATGGTTACAGACAACAGGGCTGTTCCCACCCAGAAGCTCTGACCACAGATGGATACTTCCTGGAGCAAGGGGAGACAGACAACTCCATCTGGGTCTTCCTTCCTATTGTTTGCCAAACTTGCATTGAACCTGCTGGGGAGTCAGCTAGCAAAGGATTCTGGGAAACCCTATGATTGACAATGGTGTGGAAGAAGCCTGAAGGCAAAGGAGCAAATGTTCAGCACAAACAGGAGCTCCCGTGGAAATACACAACTCCTTTAGTTTGGCATTAAAGATAACCCCCAGCATAGAAGAGATGACATCTATGTCCAGGTAACCAGAAACCATCATGAAAAGGCATGAATTTATTATCCTTAAGCAAGAAGGTACAAGCAAGGTTGAAAATCGCCCCCACCCTCCAAATATAACTACTTTCTTCCAGAATCTGAGAAACAATAATGAAGCTCACTCCTGGTAGGTAGCTCTGCCATCCTTAGGAGTGTCTGTAAGATGGTCCACGTTTTCATTTGCCTACGATATGGAAATATCCTAGTGCTAAGTATTGACTCTGTGATTCTGTAATTTTATTCTCACACCATAAACCTAAAAGAATGTTTTCCTGGGGATAAGACCTGCCTCCAATACCACCTACTCTTTCTTTTTTTTCCCTCTTATTTTATTGTATCATATGCAAATTATTTTCAGGATCAGCAGGGATTCCCAGAATAAGAGTACTGAATTATCTCCCTGGGAAGTTCCCAACAGGATCTTATTGACTTGTAAAACTGAATGAGCTCCAAGGAGATAACCCAGAACCCTGAGCAGCCTAATTCACATGACTTTGGACAACATTAACCTCTAGGTCTTGCATTCCTTAGAACCGTGAAGATTAGATTAGACTCTTAACAGTGACTTGTAACCCACCATAGTCTCAGCAGGAACATCAGGAAAGTTCATTCACAGCCCACTGGGTACAGTCAAGCCACTGCGACCAGGCAGGATGAAAATGAGACCATCATATTCCCAGCAGCCCTTTCTTTTGGGACAGCTGCCCCTCATTCCTATCATTCCCTGTCTTAGCTCACGTTCATAAGGCAAAGCATCCTTCCAGTGTTATCAGAAATGCCAGCATCTGTGCAACGCCCATATCAATGGCAGCTGAGCAACATCAACTTTCACTCTGCATCAGACAACTTTTAACAGGCCCTGGGATAAAATGGGGAAAAATGGAAGATGTGGTGGCCTTTCTTGTTAGTCTTCCTTTTACAATGGCTTCATGGGAAATATCACTTCATAATCGAAGGAACAGCCGGTGTGGCCTACAAAATAGACCTACATTATACTGACATTGGAGTAAGTTAGCATCAGTGCGATCCTACACAGAATCAATAAAACGAAGGGCAAGGAGGTGTGAGCAGAGGCTGTGCTGGAAATTCTCAGAGCAGTAACCGTTAATGTGAATGCGAATTCATTTCCTCTCCATCTCAGGGCTGGCTGGTGATCTCAGTGGGTGCTCACCGTACTCAGCTTTTAACCTCAGGCCCACAGCCTCAGCTACTTCAGAGCGCAGAAGGCTCGACCATGCCAAGGCCTCGGATACCTGGCCACCAAGTGGAGTGAGTGTGTCACGTGTGGAAACTGCTGCGAACATTGCTGCTAGCTCTACTTCCCTTCAAGAGGCAGATGATGTAGACTCTTCACTGACAGGAGTCAAGAAGCAACTCATTCAGGGCTATGAGTAACCAGACACAGAAGTAATTCTATGGAATACAGGAACTTATTCTAAACATACTGATGTGAAATGCTATAAAGACAGACTTTAGTTACACTTTGTTAAGGGAGGGACTAAGGAATTCTCCAAGCTCTCTTCCTTCCTCTTGCCATCCCCTCCCCAGCCTCACAAGCCCAGGAATTCAACATAAGCCAGTGATGAGCCACACAGCCTGCCCTCCAGAGGAGCCATGTTTAGGGTGAGGATAAAAAAGAACTCAGTAGTTTTCATACTTGCCCAGAGAAAAGATAAAAATAAAAAGCAACCATACAGGTAAGCATGTTCCATAGAAACGTATGTCATGTATGTCATGCTTCCTCAAAGGATCAGGTGACCTGCTGGGACTGGGAATCAGACCATCTGCCACACGGAGACTTGTCTGCTGAGGTTCTCTGAGGAGGAGGAGGAGGAGGAGGGTAGAAAAAGAAAAGACTTCATGCTGCCACTCAAACAAAATTCACTTTCTATGTCTCTAAACAGAATCCGTATTCAGTGTCTGTGATACAGAAACCAACACAGGTACAATGAGAGGGGCACTCTGGGGAATTACCTCTGTCCAAGTCCAGGCTGTCCTGGTTGTTGGAACTTAAGCTTGTCTGGCATCAGCTTGCTTTTTCATGATTCTGCCCAAACAGCCTCTACATTTCAAGTTCCTTTTATTTTGAAGTTCATTTTTTATGTTATGTGTATGAATTTTGCCTACAAATATGTCTTGCACCAAGTGTGTGCCTGGTGCCTACAGAGGCCAGAAGAGGGTGGCAGATCACCTGACACAACTGGAGTTACAAGAAGGTTGTGAGATGTCCTGTAGGGACTGGAAACCAAACCTGGGTCCTCTGCAATGAACAGGAAGCAGTCTTAGCTTCCGAGTCAGAGTTATCATCATCTCTCTAGCCTTTGTGCTTCAAATGCACGTGAGGATCAAATACAGCAATACAAAAACACAGGAAGCACTTGGTACAGTAAAAGTCTGTGCATATATAAATTCAACCAGCAGTAAAAGCAGCACATAACTAAACATTTCCACTTGAACTTAAACAAATGTACAAATACCGCAGTTCATCAAGAGCTCATGCGATAGTCTTATAAAGACACCCTGCTTCCTAGAAGAGATCATAGCCCCGTCGCTGTAGGCCTCCAGGGGTAAGGTAAGACCAAACCATCCTCAGAATCCCTCTGCCTCTTTCAATCATAGATGCTGGAAACAACATCTATCCAAGAATTCCGTCCCTTCAGAAAGGGCCACATGACATGTTTCTAGCCAATGAAATACATATACTTCATTGTGTAATGTTTATGAGAAGAAATTCTAGGAACCCACTTGTTTTCCGGGTCAACAAAAAAGAGAAAGAGTTTGTACATGTTCATCTCCTTTCTATAAGGAAGTTCTACTTAGAGATGGGCTAGGGAAGACCATGGAAGAGCACACATGCTGCCCCTCAGGTTTGTCAGCAGCCAAATAAAACTTCAGGCTGTTTTTCCTCCCCATAAATCCTTCTCTTGTAATCAATCGCCTGTAATCATGGTTCCCCCTTGTTGCTTGAAAAGGGCAATGATTCTTCTTGTATCTCATTCAAATAAAGAATTTAATTCCTCAGAAACCTGCAGACACTTCAGCAGAGCACAGGACGGCAGAAGCATGGCAGTTTGAGAGCCAGTCATGCATTTGGAAGAGGATCAGTGGACCAGGACAATATGCCAACTCCTGCACTCTCCTTTGCTGATCTCCATCTGCTGCTGGGGTCCCTGTGTGATTCTGGGTTGGCCTCTGCTGGTTCTCACAGTGTTCCTGAATCTGTGCCATGGTTGGGATGGTACGCTGGCTACATGCTGCATCCTGACTGCTCACTTTGCCTTCTCTCTAACCTCTGCCCATCTGAGGAAGCAAAGCTGGGTTCAGCTCTCGGGGTCTTTCAGGCTCTTGTGACTTGGTGAGATAAAAGGGACTGGATTCTGCAGGAGTGAAGGATAGGGGTGTCTTGGATTCCAACTTTTATGAAGAAGGAACAAAAAAGGTAGTGGCTGGAAGTTAAACCAAAGACTGGGCTTTATAAACAAGAAGCCACAGAAAGTGTTTCAAAAGTATCAAACACTATCATTGAGAGTAATCATGACCTTACCTGATACTCATTTTCCTAATTGTGAAAGAAAGTTAAATTAGATGGTCTGGTGTCAATTAATCTAACCTCCTAATATATATAATTTAATGATCCTATGCTTTCAAGACGTATAAATGATTAGTGATTAGAGTAGCTACATAGGAATTCCAAAGAAAAATTAGATTTCATTACATATTAACATTTTTAAAATACCAGAGAAATTTCTTCTTTGTCCTTGGTTAGAAAATGTTACTGTTTTCAGACTGTCCCGATCCTGAGTGCTTTTGCAGATCTTCTTCCTGTACATCTGCAGGGGCTTAGGGGTCCTGTTCACTCCTTTTCCAAACCAGTTCCTTAGACCTCACAAGAGATTGCTCAAGTCTCTAGATCATATTTTAGAGTTCAACACCCATCTAATCTTTGAAGCATCTTAAAAAACAAAAACAAATCTGTAACTTGTCACTGTTTAATCAAAAATGTAATTGCAAGAAACAATTATATCCTTATTATTAAAAAAAACAAAATTATGGCAGCGTTGGGTATGAGTGCTAACTTTTCAAAAATTATATATATATATATATATATATATATATATATATATATATATATATATATATATATATATATTTCTGGACCTGGTATGTGTGGGGCATGTTTTCAAGCACATGTGCATTCATGCTCAAGGACACATGAGCAGGGTCTGCGGGTACAGGTCAAGGGACAGTGTGAAGGTGTCAATACTGTGTTTCTCACATCTGAGATGAGACAAGGGTATTCAGGTTTGGAAGCAAGTACCAGCTCTTTCAAAGCAAACAACCAAAAAGTAAGATACATGGTCTGCAAAACATAACTGAAGTTAGTAGGAGAACTTGAAATGGGGCAGGCAGAGATGGGAGCTGGTGGGTTGAAATGGCACAGTTCAATATGAAATGTATACATTGTCACTCCTGAATGCCTTAATACTTCTGCACACACTTCAGCATATTACAGGGACAGAGATATGTGAGCTTGGAATTAAGAATACTCAACCAAATTCACTTTTGAATTTGTTATGTATTGTGTGTGTGTGTGTGTGTGTGTGTGTGTGTGTGTGTGTGTGTACAAGTGTGAACACATTTGTGAATGTGCATGTGTGTGTGTGTGTGTGTGTGTGTGTGCACATGCACAGGGGAATAGCGGTTGATGCAGGTGTCTTTCTCGATACAGCTCCATTTTGTGTTTTTTAGACAGTATCTTCCAGTAAACTCCAGTCTCATCAATTCAGATGTTGGCTGGTCAACAAGCCCCAGGGATCCATAGACAAGCACTGTCGTGCTTAACTTTTGTAGAAGTGCTGGGGGTCAAATTCTGGACCCCAGACTCATGTGGGCTTTACAAACCAAGCTGTCTTCCTATGTACATGTAAGCCTCTAGTATAGTTAACCTTGTAATGGTCAATGCAGTTGGCTGTGAGTCACATATTCACATCCCTTCTAATACTAAAGATAAATGAAAACTGAGAGGATTAGAAAAGAAAACAATTGCACGATATCAATTACAAATGTAAGGACCGGACTGTGTTGAGAACTTCGATGTAGTTCCATTGTATGTGACTGTATTTGAGAATCAATTAAATGTTACAAATCACAAAAACCTTGTCGTGTTCCTATAACTTTAACTTTTTCAAATCCTACTTTAAATGATGGCTTTTAAATGCTTTAACCCACCACCCACCAGAGGCAGTGAAAAAGAAAGAATACATACGCTGGGCAGTGGTGGCATACACCTTAATCCCAGCACTTGGGAGGCAGAGGCAGGCAGATTTCTGAGTTCGAGGCCAGTTTGGTCTACAAAGTGAGTTCCAGGACCGCCAGGGCTACACAGAAAAACCCTGGCTAAAAAAAAAAAAAAAAGAAGAAGAAGGAAGGAAGGAAGGAAGGAAGGAAGGAAGGAAGGAAGGAAGGAAGGAAAGAAAGAAAGAAAGAAAGAAAGAAAGAAAGAAAGAAAGAAAGAAAGAAAGAAAGAGAGAGTGTATACATACATGGGCAGGGGTTGGTGGGGAAGTGAGTAGACCTGTTTAGAATGGTTCTTTGGAGCAACTCCCATCTCTGTTGTCTGGAAATTGGCAGATCAGTTCACGGTTCACAGGCAGCAGCAGCTCAGTCCACTCACAAACACCTCAAAGATATACCAGCAGTCCAGTTCAGTAGAGTCAGTTTAGCAACAGCAGTGACACGACCTAGCAGAGACAGCCAGGCCTCAGCTTCTGCTCACTTCAGCAGAAGGGACCAACAGGAGAAGTTCTTGGCTGTGCTTCTTTCAGGAACATGAAGATCAGCAAAGATGTAAGACCCACAAGCATTGAACAGCTAGCTGTACCAGCAAGCCAAGCTCTGTCTCCATCACTCCGTGGAGTCCTACTTATGCCCTCCAAGCATCACAGGTCCTCCACGGGCCCTGCCTCAGCACGTGCATCCAATCATCCATAGTCCTTGGAAGCAGCAACAAACTGCAGCATACCACAAGGAGCTTTTTGGTGTGTTTCTCTCTAAGGTGTTCCAACAAATGCCGCTCAACTACACAATGTAAGGCAGACCGATACATGCTTGTCTTTAGCAAAGAATCTTTCATCATGTGTTATTTCACGTGCTTGCCTTAGCAGAATATTCTCTCTCCTGTGTCTACTTCAGTGAAATGTTCCTTAATGAGTTTACCTTAGCCTTTCACACCGGTGTCCACTTTAAGAAAACATTCCTTCATGTGTTTACCTCAACAAAACTCTATCCAACTTACTTTCCAAAGAACCCTTCAGTGTTTCCACTTTAGGTTCCTTTGAGATACTGTTAGATATTTGAGAGACAGACAATGCTTGGTTTGGAGTTATTTTAGACCCAAATCATCTTGTTGGACAGATGTCAGCCAGACATCTGCTAGTACCTTCATCTCTCTCACGCTAGTGTTCTTATGGTAGCCAGTGGCTACTGTAAAGGACCTCAGAATTTTTCTTTCTGAGAATAGGGTTCAGAGACTTGTATTTCCAAGGAGCTCTCCAATCCATTCATATTAAATTTATAAAGAAGGACAACTCCAAGATAACCCTACATCTCTATGGAGTGGATGATGGGCAGCAGATGATGGAGTGGATGAAGGGCATCAGATGATGGAGTGGATGAAGGGCATCAGATGATGGAGTGGATGATGGGCAGCAGATGATGGAGTGGATAATGGGCAGCAGATGATGGAGTGGATGATGGGAGGAGATGATGAAGTAGATGATGGAATGGATGATAGGATAGATGATGGGCATCAGATGATGGAGTGGATGATGGACATCATATGATGGGGTGGATGATGGGCAGCAGATGATGGAATGGATGATGGGCAGCAGATGATGGTGTGGATGATGGGCAGCAGATGATGGAGTGGATGATGGACATCATGTGACGGGGTGGATGATGGACATCATATGATGGGGTGGATGATGGGCAGCAGATGATGGGGTAGATGATGGGCAGCAGATGATGGAGTGGATGATAGACATCATATGATGGGGTGGATGATGGACATCATATGATGGGGTGGATGATGGGCAGCAAATGATGGGGTAGATGATGGGCAGCAGATGATGGAGTGGATGATGGACATCAGATCATGCAGTGGATGATGAACATTAGATGATGAGGTAGATGATGGGCAGCAGATGATGGAGTGGATGATGGGCAGCAGATGATGCAGTGGATGATGGAATGGATGATGAGCAGAACATGATGGGAGTACATGGTTTAGGAAGCTGCTGATGGGAACTGATGATGGACAGAAGATGATAGGTAATGATCCATGCTGCACCCAAGAACTAAATGATCTATAAAGGCCAGCAAACACCAGATGTCAAAGAATGAGTAGGATATCTACCCTATTTACATTTCCTTCTTCCTGTTGCAGACCTTGTGGGACTTGTAGAAATCCAAGTCACATATTTCAGACAACAGTGAAAGGGAGGCAGCCAGCTTCATGGGTGCATTTCAGGACACTAGTGACAGGGTTCCACTCTAACACTATGTCTTTCAAATGAAGGACTATATTAAAACCTGGAAAATGGACCCAATTCAATGGCAATTTGGAGGTGGAGGAAGATGCCACAGGCCATTGAGTGATGGCCAGCTAATGACACTCTCACCTGCAGCTCCCCCATGCCTGGCCAGCTTTCTTCAAGTCTACTTGTCTATTACCACAAGGTAATAGGTACTTGGAACAATGTACGTTTCTGAGTAAATGCTATTTTTTTTCTGGTAGGACTTTGTTGAACCTTGAGAATTTGAAGAGGGAAAAATGAAAAAAATAACAGTTATTCTTGTGCCAATTAAACATCTGCATTTAACATCTTAGTACAGACACTGACAAGAAAGGAACTGGCTCTCATGGTTCAGACAGGCTGAACTCTAGATGGCAGACATACATTTGGAACATTCATTTCAACTGGAAAAACATATTTATACATTCCCAAAGAAGTAAATTTTATCACACCAACAACAAGACCCCAAAGGAGAATGAGCTAGAAAGAAGTGCGGTGTCTACTGCCCAAATGTCATGTGACAAGACTCTCGAGTAGCTGCAACACAGATTCCTGCTCATCCCAGATGGGGAGTCCATGGACGACCAAGGCATGGATGCTACCAAGTTCATGTTGGTGATACAATGAGTAATACTGGGGCTACTTACAGGAATATGAATGAGGGGCAGAAATGATTCAAAAACATGGGGATCGCCAATGCCCACTCCAGTTTGGGTGAGAGCTCACAAAAGCCAGGAGCCCAGAGCACACTCATCAGGGTGAAAGCATCTTTTCCAAGAGATTCATCTGATTTAAACCTCTTCTGCCTACTGGGCTTGTTTCTGCTTCTCCCAGGCAGTGGATCTGGTCTTAGAGACTTCTTTGTAGTGCATCTGAAATTGACTCTCAGCTGTCTTTATTGTATTGTTTATATAGTTTTCCAGAGAGAGGGACCTAGAGAATCTGGTCAGTTTCTGGGACTTTCTGCTGCTGTTCTGTGTACCTTCAGTATTTGGAACTTCCCTCTAGGATGGAATGTTTCAATCTCAGAGGAAAGTGCTCTACACCACCGAGGTGTCAAAGCTCAAAGAAAGAAAAATAGTAGCTTTCCTTCCAGGTCATAGAATATTTTCCTTTAAGTGGCAGTAGTCTGTTCACAGACACCTAAATAAGGGGCTACAGATGTGTCAGTGTTAAATATTTATACTAGGCAGAGAGAGAGAGAGAGAGAGAGAGAGAGAGAGAGAGAGAGAGAGAGAGAGATTGGGCCAGGGAGGTAGCCTCAGACAGTTATGTGTTAGTCATGCAAACAAGATGGTCTGAGTTGGATTTCCCAGATTCCACCTAAAATTCACATGGTATAATGCGGTGTGAGTATAACCAACCTCAGAGCTGAGGAGGGAGAGACGGGAGGGCCCTTAGCAATAGTCCACCCATCACTCTAATAAAATCAGTGAGCCCGGGTCCTAGAGAAATATTTTGTCTCAAAACAAAGTGCATTGCATCCAAGGAAGACACTCAAAAGTTAACCCCAGTGCCCATATGTACCTGAATGCATAGTCACCTACATGTGTACAGATGTGTGTCACACACACACACAAACAGGTAAAGTCATACGTTTAAAAAAAAGTAGAACAAAGTTCAAAAATCTTTTGTCAATAGCATTGTAATACAATGTTACAAAATAACATCTGTTAATAGCATTACATAAAGGAGCACAATTTTCTCATTATACTTGAGATATTGGGAACAAAACTCCAAAATGTGTTGCTATGCTCTCATGGTCCCCAGATACAACACTGTAAAAGCACTAGGCCTTCTAAACATGATCATGAACTAATTACCTTCTTTTTAACAGGAAATGATTGGGCTCAGATATAGAAACCAAGAGGTCTGGTTCCAATCCCTTAGTGGAGGGGTTCTAACAAATCTTTACTGATTCCCAAAAGTGAGAACGAATCAATATGTAAAAGTCAGCTGAAATCTTTTCCGTTTCAATAAAACCTCAGATCAGTGCATGTATTCTCCATGTCTCCTTAAACACCTTTTTGGTATGTTTTTCCTCAATTAAATCAACTCATTTTATTGAACCTTTCCCAGTGGCCCTGGTTTCCAGACTCTAGCCATTCTGTTGACCTCTTTGAGCTACTTCCAAAGCCCTGGCCCTTCCTCCTGCAGTTATGAAGGCTGAAGTTGATCCAGTGACTTGGGTATCCTCTTTCCATCACAAAAGAAAGAGATGAAGTACATTTAAGCTAGCCTCGGCACCAGAACAGACAAACAGAACTACAGAGGCAGCAGAGCCTGATTTAGTGACCACGTTGAACAGGCTTTGCTTTTGGTTTTATTGCTTTTCCAGAAACAGAATGAGCCCCGCTTTGGAGACTGATGCAGAGACCTACCCAGGCTCTGTGCCCAGACGACACAAAGCAGATGTAGTAGAACATTGACTCCACGTTCCTCCAGGAATAATAATGTGCTGCATAGTTGCTGAAGTCCAACACTGTCAGCATCTGATTTGCCAATTCTTTGGTCCTGTGTCTCGCTTTAACTCTACAACCATTTTGCTATGGGTCTAAGCAGTGCTAGGTGAATAGTTAGCAGCAGGGGAGTATTCTCCTCCAACAAGCTTTGCCTCCTCCTATACTCTGCCCCTAAGGACCACAGTCCAGCACCCCCTCTCCATCTTTACCCTTTACGCATTGATACTATTTTACTGTGTCTGTTTTGCACATCCATTTTATATGGTCCACACCTGTCACTAGGCAATAAAGATCAGGATAGCACCTTATGCTTCTTAGCACATTGCTTACAAACATCTCAGTATATGTGAAATAGATAGATGTATGAATGAGTGAGTGAGTGAGTGAATGAATGAATGAATGAATGAATAAGGAGTCTTCATTCTTATCTTCAGAGAATCCAGAGAAGGGAGCAAACATGAACTTTAACACAAAGAGTGTAGAGTTTCTTTAATGAAAATATTATGTTGGAGAACATCATAAAAGGGTGTATTAATTCTTTGTCAAAAATTCTAGACTCAGGCACAATACAGCAGTCCTTTTATTTACACATTTTAAAAATGTTGTGTTTGTGGGTGTTTTGCATGCATGCATTCATACACAACACATGTGTGCCTCATTCCCTTGGAAGCCAGAAGAGGGTTACAGATGGTTGCAAGCCAACCTGTCAGTGCTGGGAATAGATCTTGGGCCCTCTGCAAACACAGCCAGTGCTCTAAAATTCTGAGCTATCTCTCCAGACCTATAGAGATCCACTGGACTGTGTATGTAATTATCCAGACCCAGGATGCTGAAGACTGAAACAGATGTAGTGTGAACAAAGTGTACAGAATGAGAGAGTCATACATATGAGTTAAGAAAAAAACCCAGTGGGGCTGATGAGAAGGCTCATGGGGCAGAGGTGCCTGTGCACAGGTTTGACAACCTGTGATCTGAGTTCCTTCCCCAGAGCAACAAGATATCAGGAGACAACTGATTCCTAATGACTCCTAAGAACTGTCCTCTGACAACTCTTCATACACATTCACACACACACACACACACACAAATACACATATACATTACAAAATTAGACATAAAAAATAAACTGTTGGTATGTGCCTCTTTTTGTCCAGCAATGTAGCAATAAGTGAATTGGGACAAATTTCCACTGAACTGAAGGAAAGTGTCACACTGAGGGTGTCATTCAGGCTTGCCCATGTTGTCCATGAGTCACATGAGACCACAGGTAGCTAAGAAAGTCACAAATGAACCCCAACTCAAATCATAAACTTAAAGTATTTTGTGGTAGCATTCTTATCCTTTATAAAAATTTTATTTTCTTTTTTGTAAATCAGTTGGGTGTTTGGGGCGGGGGGAAATGGACTCTGTAGATGACATCACATTACTATATCAGAGGGTTGGACAACTTAAACAGAATGAGATTCTGTGAGATAGAAATGGTCCTGCGTAGGCAGAAATTATGTTAGGTCCAAATCCGTAGCATTGGGATTTGATGGTCCCAAGTGAGAGCATGACCGTGTTCTTCACTAACACACAGTGTCTGCAACATCACTAACAGACAGTGTACACATCACTAACAGACAGTGTCTGCTACATCAGAATGCAGAAGTGAAGCTCAAGGACAGCCTCAGACAATCCATGATTTCGGACAGTCGCATCCTTGAACCAAGATTAGTCTGGCTGACAAACAGAATGTGGCGGAAAATGTGGTGCTTCACTATTTACATTAGGTGATAAATGACAAGCTGGGCAGCCCTCTCACACTCAAATCCTGTATTCTGGGAAAACTACATCATTATTCACTCTCAGGGACTCCCATGTGCTAAGGAAGTAAAATTTCCCACACATAACCATGGGAGTGAACTTGAAAGCTGATCCGCTATCCAGTCAGTCCTGGACGATTCTCTCACATCTGTCCTATTAGAAAAGTGTGTAAGATAATAATTGAAAAAAAAAGAAATAAAAAACACTTTATGTAATCCATTTGCATGGTGTGTGTGTGTGAAAGAGAAAGATGGGAGAGAGAGAGAGAGAGAGGGAGAGAGAGAGAGAGAGAGAGGAGAGAGGGGAGGGGAAGGGAGGGGAGAGGAGAGAAGAGAGGGGAGGGGAGGGGAAGAGAAGAGAAGAGAAGAGAAGAGAAGAGAAGAGAAGAGAAGAGAAGAGAAGAGAAGAGAAGAGAAGAGAAAAGAAGAGAAGAGTCGAGCCGAGCCGAGCCGAGCCGAGCCGAGCCGAGCCGAGCCGAGCCGAGCAGAGCAGAGAAGAGAAGAGAAGAGAAGAGAAGAGAAGAGAAGAGAAGAGAAGAGAAGAGAAGAGAATTTGGTTTCCAGCACCCACACTGGCCAGCTCATAACCATTTGCAATTCTAATTCTGGGGATCTGATGCCTTCTTCTGGCCTCTGAGAATATTTACACACACACACACACACACACACACACACACACACACACACACTAATGAATAAAAAATTAAAGTAAATAACATCTTTTAAAAAGTTAAGAGTCTGGATTTTTACATTGATATTTAACATGTCTTCTGGTAGCTTCACTTAAGGAGACAGAACTGAAGTTCCTGAAGACAGGAATGCTGTCTTCAGGAATGCTGGATGACCTTCAGATCCACTTTGGTACAAGGTTCAAAACAGCAAAGATGAAACAGAATAAATAAATGGGAAGCATTCTCCTGCCATACAGCATTCTCTGTAGTTCGGCTTGATCATGCTACATTTTGGAGATGAACTCATTTGCTTTAACTTCTGGGCTCAATCTGCCACGCCAAATCTCAGAGACACAAAAGCCCACTTTAACAGCTTCATTATAGGAATCAGATCGAGTTCAAAATTGTTCAATGATTGCCATACCATAAATATTTTATCTCTTTGTGGGCCATACGGTCTCCTTCACTACAGTCCTCAAATATGTCCCATGATGCTTAAACCAGTGTGCATGGCTGCACTGTGATGACTTCTTGGGAAAATCGATCTTCAGCACAGTTGAAGTCCCAGAGGCAGCATAGTCCTTCCTGGGGATACTGAGGTACCAGGAAAACAGGAATGTCAATGCAGAAGATGCTAGTCTACTCGTGACTCTTGTTTGTGTGGGTAAAAGTCGCAGAGAATTTCTGCTTCAAAGAGCTGTCTGTGTGCAATTAACTTTTCCCAGAGAGATGGAAATAAGTGTTTATTCAACTCAAATATGGTGCCACCAGCAGACCAAAATATTTTCCACCAAAGGCCAACTTGGGGTGCCAATGAGCTTATTTGGCTTGTCTACAGAACATGGTGACACTCACAGGAGCCTAGCTAAATCTCCCAAAGTCATACCACCAAGAAGTCTTGCCCTAGCACAACGTCCCCATAGCTGCCTAAATAGAATCCCCCCACCCCGCCTCAGTTAAGCCTTCTATGCTCTAGCATGTCCAGAGCCCGTGGGACCAGGCGCTGCTAGGTGGACTTACGTATAAATCCATTGAAAGGTTCTGGGGAAGCAGCCAGATCCCAAGTGAAGACTGACTGACCTTTTCCTTCCTCTCCTCTGAGGGGACATCAGTAGTTAGCAAGCCCAACCTTAAAAGTCCTTTGTGATTGCCACAGCTGCTTTGATAAGGATGGCCACAGGACAGGCCTCTACCAAAAATTTGTTCAAATCAATATACCAACACTATCTGCCCAAAGAAGAACCATTTATTTTTCTTTCTCTCACTTTTCTACTTCCTTCCTCCAGCCTTTGGGAATCTATTGACATTGCTCTAGCATCCTTCAGAACGTACATGCTGCGCTAGTAAGACATCTGTTAGATATGGACTGTCAGCCTAACTAAACACTTTGATCCTAAGCCCTTGGGGGAACTGGCTTGGAGCCTCGAGTGTCAATGAACACTAATCTCTATTTCAATCCAACACACATGGTAGCCTTGGAGTTGAAAATTCTAAAGGGGCATTGGTTTGAGATTTTGTTAGTGAGGGTTTCTGTTTATAGAAGAATAACCAACTGTTTGTCACAATAGGGTTGGCTTAATGTTTTCTGGGGGTGATGTGCCTGTCTCTGACTTTCTCCTATGTTTTTTTTTTCACATTTCAGTTTCGAGATAATGAGTGAGTCATATGGAATAAGAATCAACACACACACACACACACACACACACACACACACACACACACACACCCCTACTTCCTATACTCTTATTCCAGGATGACTCACTCTTTCACAATTGAAATGTGAAAAAAAAATCATAAGAGAAAATCAGGGATAGGCATATCACTCCCAGAAAACATTAATCCAGTCCTACTGTGAAGTAGAAATTTCTGGTTTCTTTGGAGACTCGGTTGTGTCATGTGATTTTTTCCTGGGAACTGTCTTCTGAGAGGATGCTTTTACTGAAGCAGACATGTGGGAGACTCTTTTGCTGAGAACAGACAAGTGGTGTTTTTCTGGGAGCTGGTTGGAAAGAGGGCATGCGGTGTATTGCTAGAGTGGACGCTTAAGAGAACACATGATGTTTAGAAAGGGTATAAATATAACCCAACACACAGTGGACAATGCTGTGTGGCATGGGTTTACCTTGCCTTTTTGCTGATCTTCATTGGTTTGCTGATGCTGGTCTTTGCTGATGCTGGTCTTTGCTGGTCTTTGCTGGTCTTTGCTGGTTTTGGTTTGCCTTCCTTACTGATCATGGTTTGTTGTGACTTTGTAGAGATAAATGCACCAAAGAGCTTCTGGTGGTGTTCCATTGGCTTTGCCGCTTCCTCGGACTTAGTCCAATTGTCAGAGCCTCGAGGTTTCTTCTGGAGCAAACTGTTTTGCTGATTTCTGAATGGTGTTTGAAAGTGAATGGAGCCACCTCTGCTCATTTGAGTGAGTTGAACTGCTAATATCCTGACAGGGCAGATTGGATTCTCCCAAAGAACTGTTTCTAAACAGGTCCACACCCTCCTTTGCCCTATTAACCTTTCTTTTCCACTACCTCTGGTGGGTGGTAGGCTAGAAGGGAGATTAAAGCATTTAAGCACACTTACTAAAGTAGGTTGTGAAAAAATATAAGTCTATATTACTCTGCCTAAAAATTAAAACTCAGAATTGTTTTAGTTAGCTGAGATTGAAGATTTCCTGAAAAAAGTATCTTTGAAAATCCGTAAAACACACATTATGGGTATTGCCTTGATTTTAAATAAACAGACCAAAAAAATCATTTCTTCTTGAGTGGTAAAGGATTATTGCCGACTATTAAAACAGAGTAGTCCTTGTACAGTATGTGTGTGTGTGTGTGTGTGTGTGTGTGTGCTATGTATGTTTAAACATAGGCACAGATAGCAGAGGTCATATGACCTTATAAGGTACATGGAAATGAACCTGGGAATTGTGGTATTTTCTTCCTCTTGTTGATCTGAGACATGGCAACAACTAAGTCATTTCTACTCATCTATAAATAGGGAGGGTTGAACTAAAGTCAAATTTTACACATTTCCAAAGAATATCTGTATTAATAACACATACAGAGGAAAATGTTAAGTGGGAAATATCTACCCACATAGCATACATAAACATACATAGCACACACACACCCCAATACTGTACCATATTTGTTATAATGGGTCCATGAAGCCCAGGATTCTAACCTACTCACTTTCCCCCCTCAAAGCCAGAGGGATCCTCAGAATAATCAGATCTCCCTGGGCTTCAATGCCACTGTGCACTGAGATCTATAGGGCTTTTGAAGGCACAAACTCTTGAAAGCTTGAGGAGGTATGTGTGTGTGTGTGTGTGTGTGTGAGAGAGAGAGAGAGAGAGAGAGAGAGAGAGAGAGAGCATGTATGTATGCACACATTCGAGTGCAGGCATACAAGCACATTTGTGCATGTGGAGGCCATCAGTCAAGGTAGGTTGTCTTCCAGCATTACCCTCCACATTACCATTGTGAGATAATCTCTTCCATGGAATCATAGGAGGTTGTGAGATGCCTGCTGTAAGTGCTAGAGACAGTATTTGAATCTTCTGGAAGATCAGAGAGTTTATTTAACTTCTGAGCCATCTCTCCATTGACCGCAAGCTCACTAATTTGGTTAAACTGGCTAGTCAGCAGGCTCCATGAATCTTCCTATCACCATTTCTCAAGGCTGGGTTCCAGGTCATCACTGCCATGTCCAGCTCTTAAGCTTGTGCTAGGAATCTAGACGTGGGTTCTAAGGTTGCACAGCAAACACTTTCCGCACTCGGCCATCACCCCAGCAACCAAAGACCCCTGCTTTCAGCCTATAGACACTGACCCAGCACTTAGAGGCATGAAACTCTCGAGAGTGCCTCCCACCCCCTTCCCATGAGCAAATCCCGGGCAACACTGTTTGTCGAGCCCTCCACTGTTATGCTACCTTTTTTCTTACATGGAGAGAAGAAGTGGAAGGATGAATTCTCTGTGAAAATGTTCCAGATTCTGCAAAAACACTGTAGCAGTTCAGCAGATACAGGCAGACATGATAAGCCTTTGGGTGGGCCAGTAGGATGCGGGTAGGCAGGAGAGCATGGCCCTGCCCTTTGGTGGGTGAGGACCAGCAACCACCCTGCTCCAGAGGCCTGTGACATGATGATCACATCTCAGGACAATGTGCTTTCAAGTGGAAAGCTTTGAAGTCTTCTGTGCGACCAAATAAAATGTCAGGCAAGTGTTTCTGATTTTTCTCAAAAATATTCATCTGGCTGATTCTTTTTGGGCCCATAAAAGACCAAAACAAAACATACTTTGGTTTTTCTCCCTCTGGGTGACTAAGGATCTTACAGTTCTTAAAGTGTAGAACATCTTCACTATTTACGCTCTAAAACACCACATAGAAACAAGCAACTGAGTGTTATTAAAATATACTCGCACACATTAAAGATGGAATTACATCTTCCAAGCACAAACTTCCATTCAGACAAAAACAAATTCAGCATTTGCCTGATATTTATTTTTAAGAGAAAAAAAGATGAAGTATATTGAGATTAATTAAAAAAAAAAAAAAAACTACGCACCTATGAAATGAACCAGAGGGTAAAGGCACTTGCCACCAAGTGACAAGGATTCCGTCCCTGACTGCCAGTGCCTGAGACCCACATGGCAGAAGGACAGATGTGACAGATGTGACAGATGTGACTCTTTCGAGTTGAGAGTTGTTTGATGACTTTTACACACAGGCATGGTACAGCCACACACCAACCAACATGTACACAACTAAACAAATAAATGTGATTTTAAGACTAACTTCAAGTGAATGGGATTTTGGGTGTGTGTAGAAGTTCTCGCAGACATCGAATCATATACAGGAAAACACAATGGGCAGACATAACCTATGGCTAGGAGGAGTGATTTTCAAGAAGTTGTGGAAAGGCCGCCCTCTTCAGACATAGTAGTTTCATTTTGTTTAAAGTTGCTGTGGGTTTTCCTAGCTAGGGAACAGCAGAGTTAGGGTAAAATGTTTTCAGGTCAGAGCTCTACCTGAGGAAGTAGCAAATAACCATCTGAGGAAAATGCTGTTAAGTGCCTGCAGTTTCCCAGAGCGTGTGCACCGCGCAGGCATTCCGCACAGCACTCAGAGCATCCAGGCGAGCTGTAGCATCCTGAGTGGTAATTAATTAATGGAGCTGTCTGGGGCTGAAATGTTTACCTCAGCTGTCACGCACCTAAGTGCATTCAAAAGAACCACCTGAATTCACAATGATTGGCCCCCAAGCCAGTGGAATTTTTAATAGCTGCAGTGAACTCTACTCTCCTCCCACACAACACTCCTCTTGTCTGGTTTATCCCTGTCACTAAGAAAGACCCAAAATAACAATTAAGAGCATTCTGTCATCACAGAAGTTTCTGTGCATAGCCTGGGCCATAGGAAGGCAATAATTCTGCTGTCAGTACAATCCCCTTAAAATTCTATTCAGATGGAGACAGGGCATATGGACAACTGAGCAGACCATTTCATTCATAACTTGATTTGTTCCCACCTCCACCCCAAGGATAACTTTTCAATCCCCAAATGCCAAGGGGGATTGAACACTACACACGCAACCTGTGCATACACACGCAACCCGTGCAATCCAACTTCAATTCTTTACAGTCCTTCCCAAACAATCTAGAACCAGACAAGAAGAAACCCATCCAATCAAAACCCTGCCTATTGTGTTGTCTTCTGCAGGAAATATCGAAAATCTTTACTTTGTGAGGAAGCCACTTTCATCCTGTAATAACACAGGGGGACACGTGTAATAGTCTCAGCTGAGCAGAGGTCACTGGGGAGGAAAATGCTAAACACGGCTTCTGATAAACAGTTGCTTATAGAAATCGAGTGGGTGCTTATAGTAAAATGGTGTGCACAGCAATGATAACTGCCCATTTACATAATACTTGACATGCATAATATATGCATGCATTTTGCAGACAGGCACAAGAGTCTCTGTGAGATGTTTTGTTTGAGGTGACCGAGCACAGAAGAAATGCGTGCCAATGTCTCTCCTCTGGCCTCTGATATTCAGTTTCATGTATAATTGATCATAATTTTTGTGATGGTTAAAATAAGAATAAATAAATTATGAGGATTTAAAATATCACCCATTTGCCGGGAATGGTCCGTTTTTCTCTGAATGGATACTGAACAATTGTCATTTCTTGAAAGCACTCCCAGCAAAGCAATCCCAGCAGACAGCAAGCTTCTTTGGGCTTTCTGTACTTTCAAATTACCCAGGTCCCAAACTAAAATTAGTAAGAAGGCAGACTTCAAATATGACCTGCCCTTTAGATTTATTCAGATCTTAAATTTACAGCATTTGGGAAGAAATGCCAGTATACCAAGAGCTGTTCAAACTGTGATGACGTAGGGCTTGTCACAAAACTCCAGATGGAGTCAAGAGAAGGCCTTGGTATTTGCTAATGAGACCTGAAGGTCAGAGGCTGGAGTGATGGCTCGGCCAATAAGAATACTGGCTGCTTTTCCAGACAAAGTTTGGTTCCCAGCACCCACATGGTGTTTCTGTAGAACCTATTACTCCAGAGCCAGGGGACCGGGTGCCCTCTTGTGGCTTCTTTGAGCACTTGCACACACATGTATCTTACATTCACAAGGATAGATAACACACACACACACACACACACACACATAGATAAAAATAAACACGAATTGTATTTAAAAGACCTTATAGTTGAGAGCTGTAAATCACATATGTCATAACTTGTGGGACTTCATATACATATCCAAATAAAGTAATAGATGGGTACCAGCTGGAGAGGTGGCTCAGGGCTAAGAGCATTTGCTTCCTGTGCTGTGGACCCAGGTGAATTTCCAGCCCTTACCCTGTGACACACAACTGTTTCTAACCCTAGTTCCAGAGGATCTGATGCTCTCTTCTGGCCTCCATGGACACTGCTCACACATGTGCATATACATACATGTAGGCAAAACACCCATACACATAAAATAAAAATAAAATATATTTCTTAAATTATACACATGTATGTCATAATTTAAATTATGTAAAATTATATCTTGAACATATATCTAAATATAAGTGGTGAGCATATATATGTGTGTATATATGTGTGTATATATATACATATGTGTATATATACATTTGTATAATTCACATATGTAATCTAGGTAATATATACCATATGATAAGCATTATTTATATATATACTATCTTACATACTATAAATGTGAGAACATACTAGCATAATACCACATGTAGGTATATATTAAGCCAAACATGGTACATATACGGAATAATATGTTTAAAATACAAAATATTAAATATAATATGCACATTATAATTTATATATATCATTTTATTGCTACCCAGATGCAGTTAAGAATAAATATAGAGGCTAAATTTCATTTAAAACAGATGAGGTTTTGAAGCAGTCTTGCTTCTCTTTATCGCTGAGCTCCCTCCCCAGCTAATGTCTTCATTATTTGTAATACTCCCCTTTAACAGAGATGTGGGATTGCCACCCTCCATAGAGACTTCACTCTCTATCTGTTTCCCTCAGTGTCCTCTGCGAGTCCTCCTCCTGGGAACATAAACATCTTTCTGATCTCAAGTTCAGTAACACCCTATCAATCTAAAATCAGTCACTCTTTCTCACTGAGGCTGGCCATTGTGGTCTTGTTTGCTGCCTTTTTAAGTACAACATCCTAGTGGGATGATCATCTGCATCTTTGTCGGAAACTGTGGTGAACTAAACATTAAGCCACAGTCTACATGAGAAGTGAACTCCAGAGGAGCTAGAGGTTGATGATCAGGAGGGACACTGTGACCCTTGTCATCCCTCCAGGGTTAGTCACTGTTAGAAAATAACCAGGTAGTAATCAGGCTATCAGCACAGTCCTTTTAAAAGGCTTGAGTTAGGATGTTAGCAGTTTACTCTAAGATTAAGCATTTCATGTTGGTGAGAAGCTTGTTAAGACACTGTACTTGTAAAAGAGGTTGAACAGCAGAATATTCTACAGGAAGGAGGATATTCCATGCCTGAGATGCTGGGTAATCTTGTTAAGATCAGAACGTAAACAAAGAAAACACATCAGGAAGTCCCTGAAACTGACCAGAGTCATCCATACCTAAGCACATATAAGTTGTAAGGACTGCTGAGAGCTTCCTGGTAGAAGCAGAGACCAACTGAGTTGCCTGGAGAGGACACTGTCCAACCTGTTGAGCTCTTTACAGGTTATATAGTGAGCTCCAAGTTCCCATCTTTGTGAGATGTCACCTATACTGGGATGAGCTTTGGTTATGCAGCTATTTGTAAGGCATTTCTACTCCTGTAAGTAAACTCTCACAAACTCATTGGTTGACCACGTTGGATGTTAGTGATGTCCATGGTTCGGTCTGTCTTTGATTCCCTATCTGGAGTGGGAAATTGTTGCGGGAAATAATAAAAAAACAAACCTGCTAACTCTCTGTGGTGCCGGACTACACTCCTGTGCTCCTACCAGCCTGCCAACTTTCTGTGGCTAGCCCCCATAGCATCTGGCTCACTTGTCCCGAAAGCCATAGTTCCCTCTCTGCTATAATCCCCTGTAACCGGTGGTCCCACACTCCAGTAACCAAATAGATCCGCCATCCTTGTGGTTTGATAACACAATACCCAGTAACCAGGTATAATCAAGACTCTTAAGCTTACAGTTAACCAAATTAGATTTATGTATTAATAAAATTACAATTTACAAGATGCCAATAAATAATTTCAGAGCTAATTGATAATGATAAAGCTTTAACCCAGTATTTCTAACCTTGTGATATCATAGCTACTTGTGACTGGAAATGGCCAAGGGGGTACACGTGCATGGTCATGATTGTTTTTTCTATCACAAGACACTCTCTGTCCCTGCAACTCTTAGCTCCGCCTCCCTTTTCCTTGTCCAATCGCAGACCTCCCACAGCCCTAATGTGATTGGACAGGGAAAATCCTGCAACAGGAGATCCTCTCTAGAATAGTGTCACACAACACAGGGTGATAACTCAGTACATAATGTCCTTGCCGCACAGCATGAGAACCTGATTTCCAGTCTCTGGATCCAGGTGTGGCAAGACACACTTGTAATCGTTGTGATGCTGAGATGGGAGACAGGAACAGTCAGATGTCTTGGTTTTGCTGGGCAGTCAGCTTTTCATAGTCATTAACTACAGACCAATGAGACATCCTGTTTCAAAATACAAAGTGGACAGCTGTTCTGTTCAGGGATTCAAGACGGACAACATCTGAGAATGGCCTCTGTCCTCCCCAGGTGCACCTATGCATGCTCACAATAAATACACAATAAATGGCTCCTGAAATCCCCTCTCCTCACATGCAATTTAACAAGCCTTCGTTGACATCAGGATCTCCTCCCGGATCAGCATCATAAGCTACTGTTACCATGGCACAGACACAGGTCATGGGAAAATCTCTTTCACACACACAAGTCATTTTTGTGATTATCTGGCCGGATCAAGAGGAGAAAAAAAAAATAGGTCAAGAGCTCACATAGTGTATAGCTGTTTGTGCCATATGAACCAAAATTCATAAAAACAAACAGTGTGTGGAGCCAACACGGCAAGTTCCAGGGATGAGCTTAACCGTCCTAATCCCTTACAGAACTGTTAGAGAGAAGGCTGTCCAACCAGTTCTTCTCCTGGGCCCGGCTGGATACTTCCTGGGTTGTTTGTTTGTTTGTTTGTTTTTAAAAAGATTCCATGCTTATAAGTTGCCGTCTCTCAAGGGAAACTTCACAGCTTTACTGACAGCCATGGTTCTGAATGTGGAGGGACACTTATTTCTAGGACATACATTTTCATCCAAGACAGGATTACACCAGTCTGGATGAAAAAAGTCCTCCAGCTGTGCGTGGGAATGACCTACAGGAGAATTCCTGAAGTACCTAGAACCCATCTTCTACTTTTCCTCTCCTGATCCATCAGTATGCCGGGACTAAGGCTCATGTGTAACATTGAAATTGGAGCACTGCAGCTCAGATATCTGTAAAGAATATATGTTGATTTGCTTGCAAAGCTCCCTTTCTCACATGTTCCTTTATCCCTCAGCCGTGTGTGTGTGTGTGTGTGTGTGTGTGTGTGTGTATGTATATTTTTGTGTGTATGTGCAGGTATGTGTATGAGACTATGTATGAGAGTATGTGTCTGAGAGTATGTGTCTGAGTGAACGTGTATGAGTATGTGTATGGGTGTGTGTATGTGTACATGTGCACATGTGCACATGTGTGCTTATGTTGTGCATGTGTGTATATGTGTGTCTGTATGTATGTGCACATGTGTATACATGTGTGTATTATGCACATGTATATGTGTGTACATGTATGCATGAATATGCATGAGTATGTATGTGTATACATGTGTGCATGTGTGTATGTATATGAGAATGCACATGTAGACCCCAGACATCAACACTGAGTGTCTTCCTCAGGCCCTCTTCACCTTGGACCTGAGGCGTCACTGATTCTGCTGGGATGGCATGTCAGTGAGCCCCAGGGGTCCTCCTGTCTCCACCCCTGATCCCTGCATCATAAACATGTGTCACTGTGCCTGACTTTCAATGTGGGTTCTGAGGATGGAGCTCAGGTCTTTGTGCTTGCTGTGCAATGGAGCCATCTTCCCAGGTCTTCTCTCACATTTTTTAGGAATAGCAGATTCCTTTGGGACAGTCATGCATCCCCACTACACAAAGCTAGTGTCTTGTTTTCTAATGACCAAGTCTAAACTTTCATTACTAACATTTTAGTCCATCCTGATGTCTTGACATAGAGAAACCATTTAACAGCTGGTACAGGTCTCTCACATCCCAGGACGACTTCGCCTGGTGGTTCCACTTTCTAACCTCTGGAGGTTCAGCCATGTCCATCGCACCAATTCAATTACCTGAGTTGTGCAGTGCCACCTCCACTAAGACAATGTGACAGGCCCATCCCAAGAGCCTTGCTGGCTTCTTATGTGGATCACCAATCACTGCACACATTTTCATTGGATATATATATATATATCACCATATACACATTATCAAACATACTTCCATATACACATTATCATATATAGTGTCAAATACACATTATCATATATAGTACCATATATACATTATCATCTAAGTGCCAGATATACATTATCATCTATAGTGTCATATACACAAAAGATGCCCCACCATGACACAAGGGCTTGTGTTCCACTATGTTCAGAGTTGCCTTGTTTGTGATAGCCAGAAGCTGGAAACAACCCAGATGCCCCAAAATGGAAGAATCTATACAGAAATATGGTTCATTTACACAATGGAATATTATTCATCTATTAAAAACAATGACATCATGAGCTTTGCAGGCAAATTGATTGAATTAGAAAATTCCATCCTGAGTGACGTAATTCAGACCCAAAAGGGCATGCATAGTGTGTACTTACTAATAAATGGATATCAGCCAAAAAAGTATATAATACAACCTAAATGACTAAAGAAGGTTAAAAAGCTCAAGGTTCCAAGTGGGGATGTCTCAATCCCACTTGGAAGAGAGAAAAAAGCAGTCATGGGGGAAGAAGAAAGGAGGGACCTGAGTGGGAGCAGGGACAGAGAAAGAGGGGAAGGGGAAACATGATCAGGCATTGTGAGGGATGGGGGAAGGACTGAAGCTCTGAGGACCAGTAGAAAAAATGGAAATAGACAGCCTCAGGAGGTAGGCACATTATCATATATATGCCATATGCATATTATCATATATAGTGTTGTATACACATTATTATATATAGTGATGTATACATATTATATATAGTATTGTATACACATTATCATATATAGTGCTGTATACATATTATTATATATAGTATTGTATACATAGTATCATATATAGTGCTATATACATATTATCATTTATGGTGTATCACATTCCACAGTCATTCTGTCCTGTGTTCTATCATATCCTACCATACCAGGCATTTTTGTCATCCATAAGAAACTCAAGCATAAATATGTTTTGTGTTCTTTCAGTTGCCTGGGAGATGAGGAAGTAATTGCAGTTCTCAATTGACTAAATCTTTGGTGGTTGCCTCAAGGCAGCATTAAGTCAAAGATAGGTCCTCATCCCTGGACACTGGTCCTGTAGAACTTTCAGGGATCCAGCGTTTGCTTTTCCTCTCAGGTGATAATTCACTCATCTTAGGCCACACCTGAGTACCATGAAATTAACTGTGGTTATATATGTGTTAACATAAATAAATAACTTTATTTATGTTAATAAAGATGGCAACTGTGTGGGATTAGAATCTCCATGGAAACCAACCTCTGGGCATGTCTGTGAGGCAGTTTATAGAGAAGGCTGGTTGAAGTGCGCAGACTCACCTTATTTCCATTCCAGCAGCTGGGGTTCTAGACACAGAGAAAAGGAGAAAGTGGGTTGAGCACCACTGTTCCTCTGCCCTGCTTCCTGGCTGTCCATGCAGTATGACCAACTGCCTTGGGCTGCTGCAGCCTTGATGTCCTTACCAAAATGGACTGTGCTCCACAACTGTGACCCAAAATGATCCCTTCTTTCCTAGGCTGCGTCTTCCATGTATAGCCATGAGAAAAGAAACTACTACATAAATTCAATGCTTCCCCCAAGTCTGTGATTCTGGGAGAAGAGACTTTGGAGTATAGATTGATGAGCTAGTTTGAGTGGGACCCGAGATTCTGCATTTCACACAAGCCCCAGAAGATGGTGATGAGATGCTAACAATGAGTGGCAAGGAATCCTGTGACTAGTTCACACAATAAAAGGAATGCAGTTCTTCTTCCCGACTCCAGATTTGCCTCTTTATCCATTATATCCATTATGTATCCCTGCAAAAGCCCGGATTTTACAACTGAGAAAACAGAGCTCATAATACCCTACAAAACATTACAGCTAGCTGAGTATGTTTTCAGTAGAGTACAGAATTGCTCCACGATTGCCAGACTACCTCAGAGCTTAAGTAAGACTTTACCACATCTTAGACATTGAGATCAATTTCTCACTGAACCCAATTTTAAATGAAAAACAAATACAACCACAAAATGGGCAAGAGATCACTCCATCCCCTTTCACTGACAAAGGTCCCTAAGCAAGGGACACAACAGAGACACAACAACATGCTTCTCATCATTTGTCTATCAAAGCGTGATCTGACCTAGACAACCTGAAGTCTTGTACAAAATGCCCTGGAACCTGCAACAACCGCTTTCCTGGAAAGCTAAGACACTTCCTTACTGTAAAAGAAAAAAAAAAAAAAAAGAAAGAAAGAAAGGTGTCATTGAAGAAGTCATGAAAACCCAAAGTTCAAAATACAGATCTCCCAAATTGGTGGCCCTCAATTCTGTCTTGGCCTATGCAGATCTTTTCTCTTACCATGACAGGAGGTATATGATGGTTTCATTGACTTTTATTTACATTCTAGGACATTTTACATTATCATTCAGGATGCAAAATTTGTAAAGAGTTCAGATTTATGCTTTATCCAAAGCATTTCTGACTTTAAAGAGAGGGATGGGAGTACAGTGGTGGGTAAAGCACCACAAGGTCTTATATGCTAGTTGTATTTGGCAAAATTCTCTAGTGAATAAACCTAATAGAATATGTGTGTGCATCTGTATGTGTCTATGATGCATTCTTTATGTACAAGAAAGCAAGTTGAAGAAAATCAAGAAAGACCAACGCGTGGATACTTCACTCCTCCCTAGAATAGGGATTAAAATATACATGGAAGGATGTGCAGAGACAAAGCTTGGAGCTAAAATGAAAGGATGGGCCATCCAAAGAGTGCTCCACCCGGGTGGTCCATCACATAATCAGCAACCAAACGCAGACACTACTGCATACACCAGCAGGACATTGCTGAAAGGACCCTGATATAGCTGTCTCCTGGGAAGCTTTGACAGTTCCTGACAAACGCAGAAGTGGATGCTCATAATCATCTATAGGGCAGTACACAGGGTCCCCAATGTAGGAGCTAGAGAGAGTACCCAAGAGTTGTAGGGGTCTGCAACCCTATAGATGGAACAACAATATGAACTAATCAGAACCCCCAGAGCTCATGTCTCTAGCTGTATATGTATTAGAAGATGGCCTAGTTGGCCATTATTCGGGAAGAAGGCCCTTGGTCTAGCAATGTTTATATGCCCCAGTACAGGGGAATGCCAGGGCCAAGTAGCGGGAGAGGGAGGGTAGGGGGGCAGGGCGGGGGAAGATATAGGGGACTTTTGGATAACACTTGAAATGTAAATGAAGAAACTCTCTAATAATAAATTAAAAAAAAAAAAGAAAGCAAGTTGATTGGATTGGTTCACTTGACTGTTCAACGATGGCTGCCTGAATGAATGATGAAAATTCTAAGAATCTGGAAGCCCCGGAAGAAAAGAAACAAAGGATGGTCCCTCATCTGGATGCTCACAACTGCCCATAACTCCAGGTCTGTGATATCTTACCACCTCTTCTAGTTTCCTTGGGCAACTGCACTCACAGGCATATGCCCACACATATACAAACACTCTCTCTCACACACAATTGAAAATAAAACAAAGATTTAAAAAAAAAAAAAAAAAAAAAAAAAAAAAAAAAAAAAAAAAAAAAAAAAAAAAACAAACAAGAGTAACCATTACAATGGTGATTCAAACAGCCATGAGGCCAGTCACCACATGAACACAGGGAATGGAATATAAAAGAACTCCTTCATTATTTTATGGGTGTGTGTGTGTGTGTGTGTGTGTGTGTGTGTGTGTGTTTCACCAGTTTCCATGGATCCCAAAACTTTCAAACTCTATATCATTTGAATTTAGGAGGCTATGAAAGCATAGAGACCTATGAGACCTGAGGACTTCACTGTCAATCTCACCTTAAATCACTGGACAGGGAGACAGAGACCTGAGTCCAGGTATTAGAGAAAGATATGCCTTTAGCTATTCAAAGACTAAAGTGAGAAATCGCAGGTTGCCTGCCCCTGCCCTTGCTGGTCAATATGGGAAGCATCTCTTCTTTGAATGACAGCCGAGCTCATGGAAGTACAAGGCACTAACTCAGCTCCGACATAACATCCAGAGTGTTCACCTATCATGAACTCTGACATCAGTCCAGGGTACCCACCAAGAAGGGTTAACATCTTTGATCGGTGATTGTTTTGTTGGCTTAGAAAAATTCCACCTTTCTAAAATATCTTGTGTTTTCTTTGCTTATGGATTAGTGGCTCTGCTGCAGGTAGCCAAGTGTGTTACTGAAGTAGGCCAAGGACCCAGCTGGTGAAAAACTGCTTTAGCATAATTTTAAATCGCCGCATCAACCGAACGCCGCTCTTCTGTTTAAATTACTGAACAATTAGCTGCACTCCGTGGGTACATTTCCAGGCTGAGTTCAGCCCTTGTGTGAAGCTCATATTGTTGCTGTCCTTATTGATCATCGGTCACACTGAGGCATAAACAGAAGTGGGCTGAAGGCAGGGGGCGGGGCAGTGAAATTGAATGGAATTTAAACTCTGACGGGCTTTTATAAAAAAGGACAAAAGGTTTTCTCATATTTGATTACAATGTTAAGACCACACATGTCTGACAGACAGACAGACAGACAGACACACACACACACATACACTCACACACAAACTCATACACACACTCGCACACACACATGCACACTCACACACTCACACATGCACACACACACACACACACACACACACACACACACACACACACATACACACACTCAGCCTCACCCTCTGGTGTTGCAGCCTCCTTGAAGCCTGAGGTAGAAATAATGAACCTGCAGAAGGGAGTGACAGATTTTTATCTCTGAGACACTGACCAGAGTGACTCCATTAGCATTGTTCCAAATGAGAAGTCACCCTCCCTCCATGGGGGAAACAAAGAGTTGTAGAGGAGACAGGATGCTCTGAGATTTTCTGTTTCCAATAGAAACTGGATCCTTCCACAGATCCAAGGACACGCTGTGCCCTCATCCTTGCGTCCCACCGCAGTAGCCTCGCTCAATCTATTTTTGGGCTACTTGCCTGCAACAGAGTAGCTGCATCTTGAACAGGAGTCACCTAGCCCGTCTGTGCTTTCATGGAACCATGGAGTGCATTGTGCCCTGTGCCCAGCTCCATTAGCCAGCATTCACTCGTTTTCCTTCTGGGACCCTTTTCTTTATAAGATCAAAGCTAATTGTGCTATGCAGAGATCTGACTAGAGGGGAAGAGATAAGAGATGGGAGAGCTGTTGGGGGAATGGGTGGACTTGGAGTTGGTAAAAGGAAGAAAAATTAAGTGCAGGTAAAATCCCTAGTACCCCATTTAACAAAATGAAGACCCACACAGGGGTGGGAAGGTAGCTCTCATCACCAGCGCCCATATAAAAGGAAATCTGCATGCATGGACACTTGTAATCTTGGTGCTGGAAGTAGAGACAAAAGAATCCATGGGTTTAGCTGGCCAGCCCATGTTGCCTGATTAGGGAGTCCTGCAGGTCCCAGTGGGAAACCCTGTTTCCAAAAGGAAGTAGACAGAAGCTAAGGGATGACACCAAAGTTTGGCCTATGCCTTCCACACGCATGCACACACATACACAAGCGAGCACACACCTAAACATGCACACACCTGCACACGCATATCAGTTTTTAAGACACACTAATTTTAGTTTTTGTCTTTATTCAGGTATATTTCTAAAACTGTAGATAAACTGCTAAGTCACAGGACTGGGGGAACAATGGTTCCAAACATCCTAGTCACTCGTCATGGGGGTTTGCAGGAGCTCAGATGTTTTTGTTTTATACCACCAAGGGGCCAGCCTCTTCATTGGCAAAATGAAGATATGCACTTTTCTCTCCTATTACAATTAAATGTATAATGCCTTGCATATTTACATTATGTCTGACACCTCCAAAAAAGTCAACAAAGACAGCTTAATTATAACACAAACCTCAACAAAAACATTTAAGGAAACCGTGTGTGTGTGTGTGTGTGTGTGTGTGTGTGTGTGTGTAAGACAAGATAAAGATTTCATATGCAATTTAGTCCCTAAGCAAGTAAGGCTTGCAGTTGATGTTCAGCCCTTGCTTCAGCTGATACCACAAAATCCAAGTTTGTTTAGAGTCCGTTTGCTCTCCAGCTGCTCTTTGTGGAGTCGCGCATTACCAAGCCAACCTTGGGTTATCAATGCACTTAGCATGTGAGGACTGACAGCTCAGGCACTATCGGCTAGGAAGAACATTTTTTACTTCTCCCCAAACCTGCAACTCCTGAATAGCTCCTCACTCAACAGTGCCAATACTATGGAGGCCACACTGTTAGCAGAGCAACCTTCTGGGAAAATTATTTTGATTAGATGCTAGTCATTTGAGATGAAATTTTCGAGGGGTTGGAGAGATATCTCTACAGTTAGACTCACTTTTCCTAGAGAGAACCTGAGTTCTTTCCTGTAACTCCAGTTCCAAGGGACTGGACACCCCAATCTTGTCTCCACAGGGATCTGAACACACATGGCATGCATACATATAAATAAAATGGCAAAATAGAATGTGATTTTTATAGATTTTACAAATATGGATATAAAATGGGACTTTTTTGTCTTTTTTTTTTCCAGAGCTGAGGACCGAACCCAGCTTGTTAGGCAAGCGCTCTACCGCTGAGCTAAATCCCCAACCCCAAAATGGGACTTTTAAAAATTAAAAAAGGAAACAAATATAAAATTCAAATGAAATTTAGACCAGTAGAATATACCTCCAGCTTTTCCACAGGCCCCTGTGGTAAGCAGCCGCTGTTCTTTGCCCTAAGGGCTGCTGGGAAATCCTTGCATTCTATTCAACTCAGGACAGCTTGGAAAGAGAGGGTCACTGTACCAAGTTGCCTTTTGTTTATGTGATAGAACACTGTCTAAAAGCTAGTTGGGAGAGGAAAAGAATTATTTGGCTTCCATTTTTAGGTTATAATCCATCATCAAGGGATTCCAGAGCAAGAACTCAAGCAGGAACCTGGAGGCAGGAACTGAAGCAGAAACCACGGAGGACCTCAGCTTCCTGGCTTGCTATCCCTGGCTTTTCAGCTTTTCTTATAAAATCCAGGCCCATTGCTCAGGTATGGCACCACCTACAGTGGCCTCGGGCCTCCTACATCAGTTAGTAATCAAGAAAAAGATGCACAGAGCTGCCCACAGGCCAATCTGATGAAGGTAATTTCCCAAGTGACTTCCCTCTTCTCAGGTTACCATCAAGTTAGTCACCGTAGTCCTTGTCACTACTCTTTCATTTGGCAAAGAACACAACATAGCCAATGTATAATGGGAGAAGACAGACCTAGAGATAGAGTCAGACAGACTAACCATGAGAAGCACAGAAGTGCTTCCCTGGGTGGTAGTTCCGATTGCAGTGCTGGTCACATGAACACATACATTATTAAATGGGGCATCTAAAAATTAGTTATTGGACAAAACTATATAAAAATAAACTCGTTTTAAAAATCCTTCTATTTTCAAAGAAGAGGTCAAAATAGACAGTTGACTATGAATGCAAATACAGGGGAAAATTCATCCAACCCTTTAGAAAGGGGAGAAACAGACTTAGGAAGACGGCGTAGTGGGTAAAAGCACTTGCTGTGCATGCATGAGACTCAGAGTTTGGACCCTGAGAACCAACAGATGTCAAAATACAGTTATGATGGCTCATGCCTATAATTCCAGCACTGGACAGGTGGGGACAGATGGTCTTCCCCCTCTATGCTCTCTTGCCCAGTGGGATGCCCTGTTTCAATTTTTATTTAATGTGGAGAACTGAGGAAGACATCCCAGCATACGCCCTCACACCCCAGCACACATATCCACATAGGCACGAAGAGGAGGGCCCGGGAGCAGAACCTCAGGAAGCAGGGCCAGCCAAGGTGGGGCCATCACAGGCAGGGCCAAGGCAAGGCTAGGGGACCCAGCAGGTTTGAGCTAAGGTTCTGTTCCCACTAAAGGAGTGCAGCAGAGGAGAGCTCCCCTCCTCTCCTGGGCGCCAGCAAGCACAGCCTTGGCTTCTTCTTCCCTGGACCATCCAAATCCCATTCTCTGACTTTTACTTCCAGGCTGGGTGTCAGGGGCCTCTGCTGGTGCTTTGAATTCTAGCAGGGATTTTTCAGAGGCCCCATTAATGCAATCTGTCCTGCTCCTGGGCCTTCCCTGCTGGTGACAGCAAGGAGCTATTTTACTGCCTGAGTGTGGCTTCACCTGGGGGTTCCATACTTAAAAAGACAGACTTATTTTTATCTCGTTCAAAATCCCCACAGCTTTTCGATACAAAGGAAAGATGAGTGATTAGACTCTGTCCCTTCTTTTGGCTAGCTGGGGCGGGGGCAGGGGAGGGTGGCAGAGGCTGGTATTGGGAAAGAGAAAACCAACCTGAAATGTGTCCACATGTAGCTTTTTTATTTTGTCTTGTTAATTTAGAAACATGAACCTTTTTGCAGGCAAGTACCCCGAAACCACACAATGAAGAGTTTTGGAAATACTGGCATTCTCTGGAAACTGGCTGTCACTGTTGGTCGCACTTAGCAATTTAAAATTATTGGTGCTTTTAAATTAAGTGTGTAAATCTGAAGGTGATCGCTGCTTTGAGAGTGCGGATTACGTGGCTATTTCAACTCTAACATTCTTCAATTTCCTTTGAGCAGGTCATTTTGGGGAGCGATAAGGGACGCTGATGGCCCAGCATGCCTTGATTTAAAACTACTGGAATTTTCCATTCATTTCTACAAGTGCTTCTGTTTGCATGAAGTCTAGTTCTGAAGGCTTAAATCAGTTCAAATCGGTCTCCACCATATGTGCCCCCCAAACCCTAATATAATTTAGCAATCTGCTTTTGGGGGTGCAAACTTAGCAGTGCATTTTGGCTAAGCCAAAAAAAGAGCTCACCAGCAAATGCATTTGCCTTTCAAAACTCACAAGGTCATTGAAGTGAGATTTTTCAGTGTCCAATGTCAAGCAGATATAGAAGCAAAGTATATATTGGTTTTTCAGAGATATTTGCTCCGGCATACTGCATTCAATTTCTCAAAAATAATATGAATTTTATCAGAATGTAACGCCTGTTGTAGAATTCTCTGTCCTTACTGCAAATCACTATGTTTTGCCACCTCTCTCCAGAAATGAAAGTACTTTTCCTAAATTAAATATGCTCTAATGAAGCCACAAGGAAAGATAAACATGAAATAGAACAGTGCTAAAGAGAGAGAGAGAGACATCAATGGACAAACTGCCTAATACACCAGATCCCAAAATGTCATCTTATTAAGTATTTTTAAAGGAGAGACAGAGAGAGGATTTCTCTAAATAAATAAATAAATAAATAAATAATCACAAGTTGCTCTTGAACGTAAGTGGGAGGAATGCTTGCCAGGCCACAGCAGGAAGAATGGTGGTAATCAGACCAAACCACAAGGACAGCTAATGCCGCTTGTGTCAGATCCTGTGCTCACTACACAGACTCCTCACGACACTCCGGGGACACACCTATGACAGCACCTAGTTTCTTACTCTCTCATCATCTATTAGGGAGCGTCTCTCAATGCTGGGGACATGGCAGAGTGGGGGAGAGCATTTTTGCAAGGGCAGCCTTAGGGCCAGAGTTCAGATCCCCAGAACCCAGATGGTGAGCATGGTGTAATCTGTAATCATGGCACACCAGAGAAGGCAGCAGGGCATGCCCAGAGCAAGCTGGTGGGCTAGACTGGACCATACTTGTGAGCTCTGGGTTCTGTTGAGAGATCCTGCTTCATTAAATTAGGCTGTAAGTGAAGATACCCCATGTCTACCTTGTATACCTTGGACTCTACAGCTGCATGTGCACTGCCACACATGTGTACATGCACTCTCATATGTAAGCATACATGACACATATACACACACACACACATGCCACACAACATGGATTCTCATACTCAACATATATACATTTTGAGACCACTCTTAAGGGCTAAGGAAGATGACTGGGTTCCTGTAGAAGCTGCAATGCCCGCTGCTGCCAAGGGCTTGGGAACCCCCACTTGCTAAGCTTATACAGCAGTTGTTACATTTGAAGAGCTGAAGTTCTTAGTCACTGGCCTCCAGGAGCATGACAACTGGAAGAGAAGTTTGGATACTGAAAGTCTGCTTGGGATCTGCAACGCTTGAAGGCACCACCTGTGGCTGTTCACACCAGTTTGTGGCTACTGTTCACTGCAGTCAGCACCAAAAGTTATAAAACTGGCAGAGATCAGCATGTGAGGGCTTGCTTCCTGCTTACCCATGACCTCTCTGTCTCTCTCTGTCTCTGTCTCTCTGTCTCTCTGTCTCTCTGTCTCTGTCTCTCTCCATATATATATATACATATACATATATATATATATATATATATATATATATATATATATGTATGTATATTAATATATGCATTGGTGTTCTGCCTACATGTATGTCTGTGTGAGGGTGCTGGATCCTCTAGAACTGGAGTTGCAGATAGTTGTGGGCTGATATGTGGGTGCTAGGAATTGAACCTGGGTCCTTTGGCAGAGTAGCCAGTGCTCTTAACTGCTGAACCATCTCTCCAGCCCCTTGCCCATGATTTCTAACTGGGAAGAGTTAAAATACTTCAGCCAGCTGGTGGAAAACTGTAATGGCCAGGCTGTGGTAAGAGTTGGCCACTAGTGGCTGTAGAAATGGCTCAGAGGTTAGGAGCACTGGCTGAATTTGTAGAGGACTTGGGTTCAATTCCCAGCACTGACATGGAATCTCACAACCTCCAGTAACTCCAGTTCCCAGAGATCCGACACCAACTTCTGGACTCTGAGAACTCCAGGTATATGGTGCACATATGTACAAGCAAAAATACCCATCAAAATAAAATAAAATAAAATAGAAACCTAAGCGTTGGCTATTAAAGTTCTAGTAGATGTGCAGACATTTGAAAGCCCCTCCCCCTAACCACTGAACTGGAAGAACATGATGTCACTTGGGGTTGATGGCACCCTGCTTACTTGGACTCATGTCCCTTCAATCTTAGTATGTCCCCTGTGTCCCCAGAGTTAGGATCAGAACCAGTGCCCTGGGAGTCCTAACAGGCCAGTCTTCTCAGCCACCTGTCTTTAATAATCCAATTAAAAGAGACAACTTGATAGTGTCAAGCAGAAGAAGGGGATATATTTAATGTGGCCACACTGGGAAGAGACAGTAATCTACAATGAGGCCTGAAATCTATCTCTGGGATCCTCACATGAGGCTTAGGTCCTGTCACAGTGGTCCTGTCCATCACATTGGGGCTCTAATTGCTCCTACAGGATGGTCTAAGTTTTCAGAACACTGTGACATCTCTTCCTGAGAGAGACGGTCCCTCTAGCTGGCATAGCCTTTCCTTTCCCTCAGTATGAGACTCCAGGGTCATAGTAGTTCCTTGGGGCTCCCTGCTTCAGCATTCTGACAGCTAAAGAGAGGGGCATAAGTTGTCTCTTAGAGTGTCTTCATTCATACCAGGCCTGCCAGGTAACCTGCTTGCCTTATCTTCTGCATGTGGTAGCAGTCAGGGAGGAGGTCAGGTTCGCACTGTCAAGTCACTGGTGCAGAGTACCAGCTGATGGGTTGTTGTAAGTTAGGAAGTGCTAGGCTAACACCACTTCAGTGCCTCCCAAGGGTTTGAAGCTTCTCTTAGCACCAAGTTCCCACACTAAGCTGAGACAAACAGTCCTCTTGGATCTCCAGAAGGTCAGACCTGCAGGTACCCATGGAGCCTGAAGAGGGCGCTGTATCTTCCGGAGCTGGAGTTATAGGCTATTGTGAGATCCCTACTCTAGTCCTTTGCAAGAGTAGGCAGCCCTCGCTCTTGTCCACTGGGCCATCTGCCTCACTGCTACGGCCTTTTTGTAAAGCCTGTCTTCACTCACCTGACGTACAAAGCGTTTGTCCTTGATCACTGTTATAGTGAACGGCGGAATGTCTTTCCAATGGCCTTTTATGTTAAGCTGGTTTGGGGATAAGAAGAATTTATAATGGTTTAAAGAGCAATTAAAGATTAAGGCACGGGTGATGGTTTATGAGCCAGCAAACGCAGCCCCGAGAAGGCTGAAAACTCTGAGCTCCTAAGTTAACAGCAGAGAGAGCAGGCAGTATTTTTTTAAAGTGTACCGACAGTTTCTACTTTCTCTCTGGTGTGTTTCTATTTCTAAGGTAAATAAAGGTCAAGAGATGGGCATAAAACTGCTTTTAGGTTGAAGCCAAGCAATGACCCAACCAAGTTACAGAACAATAAACTTAAGCTTTCTGAGTACAGAGAATTGAATCAGTTGGCTATGCTAGCTGCTGTCTAGACAAGGTCAAAACTCTACATAACAAAAAGTCTTTGAAATTAATTTAAAATTAACAGGTTTTTTTTCAGACTTCTTAGGTTTATAATGAAAAAGTAAATTCTCATTTGATGTCTATTTTTATTTTCCTCCAGAACTTTATGAGCATGTGTACATATACACACATGCCAATTAGAAGAGGGTTTCTAGATTATTTTGTAGTGTGTGTGTGTGTGTGTGTGTGTGTGTGTGTGTGTGTGTGTTCTGGTGTTCATGCACACACACGTGCATGCATGTTGTGCTTAGAAGTTGACTTTAAGTATCATTCCTTAGTAGTCATCTACATGTTTTATTTGTTTGTTTTTTTTGTTTGTTTGTTTTTGAGACATGGTCCCTCATTGGCCTTGGTCACAGAGTCCCATAGAGCCACCTGCCTCTGCCTACCAGTGCTGGGATTACAAGCTTGTGCCACCACACCCAGCTTTTTACTAGATGTTACGATTAAACTCAGATCCTAATATTTATATGACAAGTACTTCGTCTATTGAGCCATCTTCCAGACCCCCCCTCCCGGAGAAGTATTTTACTTTGTTGTTTTGTTTTGGAAAGAAAGAAAGAAAGAAAGAAAGAAAGAAAGAAAGAAAGAAAGAAAGAAAGAAAGAAAGAAAGAAAGAAAGAGAGAAAGAGAGAGACAAAAGAAGAAAGAAAGAAAGAAAGAAAGAAAGAAAGAAAGAAAGAAAGAAAGAAAGAAAGAAAGAGAGGAAGAAAGAAAGAGAGTGAGAAAGAAAGAGAGAGAAAGAAAGAAAGAAAGAAGAAAGAAAAAAGAAAGAGAGAAAGAATCAACTGTTAATCTCTCTCTCTCTCTCTCTCTCCTCTCCTCCTCCTCCTCCTCCCCCCCCCCCATTAAATTAGGAAGGATTTCAGAAGGCTGGGGAGTTGGCTCATCAGTGAATAAGACACAATCCTCTCGAGAGGACCCAGCTCCCACATGGTAATTTATAACCATCTGTAACTCCAGTTCCAGGGCCTCTAATGTCCTCTTCTGACCTCAGTGGGTTCTGCACACACATGGTGCACATACACTGTACACACTCAAAAACATTCATATGTGTAAATAGAATTAAGTAATCCCCCTTTTAAAATGAAAGGAGGATAGAGAAAGCCCTGCTTATTTGTGTGTGGGGTGCTCTCAGAACCATGGTGGCCCTCTGAACATGGGCAGCATCTGCTTGCTTACATCTGCCCTCCTATGTGCCGCTGCTCGCTCTTCAGGACTGTAGCTCCCCTTGGGAGTAGGGAACGGCTCCCTCAGTTACTAGGCTACTCCCAACTGCACCAGGTTCTTGGCTGTCACAGATAACGGGGACATAGATGTTCTGTTCTGAGAGCAGAGTACACAGCCTCTGGTGTTTTCACAAGCTGCTGGGAGAATCTCTCACTTCTCTTAGAGCAATGGATAAAGGTAGATGTGTATTTTAGCAATATGTGGTTTAACTATGGTAGCCTGGCTCCCTCTCCAACTTTTCAGTTCTCTACACTGTTCCTCAAATATACCACCCTGCCGTGGAGGCCTGCATTACATCATGTTAAAAATGAAGGTATCCGATGCTGGAAATGTTATAATATCTGGAAATAGTGAGCTCATAACCCCATGGGGAGGTTGAAACAGAGCACCAGGTGGTCACTCCAGCCTGGACAGGAATGGTCTCATTTCTCACAGTAACAGCCAGGTCCCACCAGCAGATACTTAACAACTAGTTTTGGGGGAACTGGAGCCCCAGTTGTACCATTTGCCCACTTCAATGGTATAAATTCTCACACTTTGATGATGTCAACCACTTTAAAATTTCCTAAAGATTTAATGGTTGGCTCTAGTCCTAGGGACTCAGCTTGGGGAGGAAAGGGTTTATTTCAGCTCGTTCCTCCAAATAACAATCCACCACTGTGGGAAGCCAGAGGCAGGAACTGTGGAGGGATGCTGCTTACTGGCTTGCTCCAAGCTTTATATTCAGCTACCTTTCTTATAAAGCCAAGGCCTCTCTTCCCTGGGATGATAGTACTGGCCACTGGGATGGACTCTCTCTCATCAACCAAGAAAATGTCCCACAGCCATGGAGATCTGATGAAGGCAGTTGTACATCTGAGGCTCCATCGTCCCAGGAGCGTCAAGCTGACAACCATGATTAGCCACCACACTGTTGTGACCTAGATCAACCACCACTGCAGAGATCAACATCCCACCTCCCTCCAGCGTAGAAATGGACATTAAACACTCGACTCTTACAATTATCTTCCTTGGCTAATCATGAAGTCATCCAAACTTCCACCCCTTTCATAGATGATCCTAGCTTCTTCCTGGTATGGTATTATACAATTCTGACATGTAGCAACTTCTCAGAAAGCACCTATTCTTCTTAAATATGACATCCTAGCATCCCTGGCTACTTTTATATCTAGAAGAGGCTGCCAGAAAGTTGGAATTCTTGTCTAGATCAATTAGAGTCTACCACCATCACAGCCCTAGCCTTGTACTATTACAATAGCTTCCTGCCTGATCCCCCCATTTTAGACTCTTCTTGCTATCAACCTTTTCACATAGCCAGGCAGCCACTGGAATTGCCCTCCAACAGCTGGGCAAAAGAAGGCTTACAACAACAATACCCTTTCGTGGCTAACTGTGTAAGCTTCCTGTGGCTTGGTCTGCCTGATCCAAACCTCTCAGGCTGGCTTTCAAACCAGTCTGCCATGAGCAAGAGCAACAGTAGTAGGGTATTGTGGACTGTCATAAAGCCAGGTGAGGTAGCTGAATCCCCTGTGGGTGCTCCACACTGCATCTCAATTGCCTTGTTCACAGGAAGCAATGATAATTCTAATCCCCCTTTCATCAGACTCACTGGGATTCTGAATACCAGTGAGCATTCAGCCTGCATAATAAACCCAGAGATATTCCACATAGTCTATTAACACGTGCTCCTGATAAATCTCAAGCTAAGACAGCTAACAGAAAGAGATAAAATGGCTCATTTTAACACTTTCCGGGCCAGTCTCAAAGCAAGCCTTCGGACACACTGGTATTTCCGGGAATGACTACGCCTCTTTTCTTCTTGTTTATGGTGTCTTTAACTAGTGTCTTTTCATGATACTAATTTCCTTAGCCCAGAGCTGCAAGTGAGAGAATCAGGTTGGGGACCTTCCTGAGTCTGAGTCAGCAGGTTCCAGAGTTTTGGGCTGACTTAATATCTACCTCACACTATGGACTGAGGACAAAGTTTTAAATGCTAGAAAGAGGGAACACACAAAACAAGGATGCAGATGACATCGTGCAAGTCCCAACCCACTAATCATAGCAGAACACAGCTGCTGCAGACACTGTCTGGCATTCAGAACACTTCATGCCTTAAGCACCAACTCTGCTAGACAGTTTCGTTAGGATGCAACCTAAGCTTGCTGGGTAGGAAGCAGATACAACCAGGAAGCACAGGGGAACTGTCCTCCTCTGAGGTGGTTGGGTAATGGCCATTCTTTGGAGGAACACTGTGGTATGCCCTTGACACCTTCCTCAGAAGGTCTTCAGAGGAACACAGCCTCTTCACAGGCCGCAGAGACCTATCCACACACACTGTGCTAGCTTTCCATTGCTTCCATATATCCTCACATTCTTCAGTTTTTAAACACTCATGTTTATTCCTCTTTCAAATAAATTACCTGAGTCCACATATTTTGTTCTGTTGCTGGACAAATCAAAGCTAAGGTGCAGATGCACAAGAGACCAAAGAACAAAGCCCCGGCTCTCCATTCTCATTATGGGGAGGCATCTGGATCCTGGAAATTCTGTGTGGAATATTTTGACCCAGTAGAGGCCCTTACTGTGAACTCGGCCAGGTGCGCAGGGCAGCAATCATGAAGTTACAAAATAAGTGGAAGAGCACAGACAGGAAAAGAAAGCCATCGGCCACCTGACTGAGGAGCTGAACCACCCAGGGACATAATTTGGAAGAATGCTTTCAGCTTACATCACATCTGGAAGATCATAATCCAGGAACGCTAGCCAAAGATTCCAAGCCAGAAGCTCTCATTAGCAACCTGAGCACCTGTTTGCACACGGCCCCTTCAGCTGCCAGGACTGATCCGTTCCTCCCTTTATAGGTACCTGCTGGCCAGAGTAGGGAGCCTGCCACCTCATGCTAACCCAGCCTTGGTCTCCCATGCAAACCTGATGCGCCCTGGAACAGCTCTGTGAAGTCCTAATGGTTTCTTTTTCAGGAAAGCAGAAGAAGCAGAGAAATTTTACTGCTAGCTGATTGACAGAAATCCACCTGGCAGCCAGCCCATCCCGGGGAACAAATGGAGCTTTTATTCACCTGCCACCATCCAGATCCAGCAGGTTCCTAGCTCTGTGCACCTCTTCCCATGGTGCTTATCTGATTCCTTCAGCCAGGTGTGAAGAACAGAGTGCTGACATCATCACTGAGGGGGGCTGGCTGGCTCCAAGCCTGAAGGGCTCACTGTGTTGTTCTCAGCAGTGACTGTAGCAGCCTGGGAGACTTCTCTCCTTCCAAACTAGCAGCAGAAAAGAAAGGAGTGGGGGGGTGGGGGCACAGCGCCAATGCCTGTTCTCTGTAGTAGTTCCGCCAATAGCATCTTTCCAAGAAATCAACCTTTAAAAGCTGTGGAGATGTATTAACCAGACTTGAGGTCATCGGGAAGAATCTTCAGTTACAACTTACTATTCTCCGACACTCACTTTGGAAATAAGTTGTTTTTGGTTTACTTTGTTGCTGTGGCAAACGTCATAACTGGAAGCAGCTTAAGGGAGAAAGTGATTCGCTTGGCTTACACTGCAGGTCACAGTTCATCATCAAGGGGTGTCGGGCAGAAAACATGGAGGAATGCTACATGCGGGCTCCCTTGCTGGTTCATACTTAGCTAGTTTTTTATACAACCCCTTGCCCAGGGAAGGTGTTGTCCATAATGGGCTGGGCCTTCCTATATCAGTTAATACAACTGAGACAACCCCCACCCCACCCCAGACATGCTAAGCCAATCTGATCTCACCAATTTTTCAACTGAGGAGTCTCTTCTCAGATAACTCTGTGCTGTGTCAGTTTAACAATTAGATCTAACTAGGAACTAATGCAGTATCTTCTCAGAGAAATGGTTCTCAGAGTGTAGTCTCTGGGTAGATGTTGTGTAGTTATTTCCTTCAGACTGAAAACACTCCCTTCTTTTGGGAAGGGAAAAAAAAAAACTAGTGTTCAGGAAGGCCGTGAAACTTACAGGACTCTATCTATCTATCCATCCATCCATCCATCCATCCATCTCTGTCTGTTAATTGTTGGAGAGGGGAGACTCTTCAGTAGAGCGACCTACAAATTGTACAGGGAGCTCCAGAGATGCCAAGGCTTGGATAGACTTCTCAGCAATACAGCTACCTGAATTGCCAATGATCCACTCTAATACAGCCATTTGTACCGTGAGGCAGACTTGGATAGAACCATTTCTTTGGTGTTCTTTTACCTTATTTGGTGGAATAGAAATGGATTCTCCGAGAAAAGCTATGCAAAGGCAGGGCGGCACCTGGGAATCTTTTAGAATATAACTTCTTGGCCCCTCTTGAATCAGCCTTGAGGGCCAAGCATGCATTTTCTTTCTGTGAGTCTCTTGGAGCCTAAAGCATTCCAAACTTTGCCATTCTATAACAGAGAGGAACAGAGTCCATTTTCCGTTCCAGGCTTCAACAGTGACTTCAGCTCCAAGAGAATTGACACCAGCTCTTCTAGTTTCCTTCTGTTTGGGTAAAAACCTCCCGATCAAAAGCAACTTAGGGTAGTAAAAGGTGTATTCAGCTTATACTTCCAGGTCAAAGTACATCCTTGAGGGAATTCAGGACAAAAGTTTGTTATTCTAGGAAGCACTACTACCATGGAATTCACGTACAGCCAGGAAAGTACAGCCAGGAAAGTACAGCCAAACCATGGAGGAATACTGATTGATGAATTGCTCAGAGGCTCAGGCCCAGCTATCTTTCTTACAGACCAGCACCATCTGCCGAGGGAATGGTTGCTACCCACAGTAGACTGGCTCTCCCACATCAATGAACCATCAAGACAATCCCCCAAGAGACATGCTCACAGGCGAGTCTCATCTAGGAAATTCCTCAATTGAGGTTCTCCACTCAAGTGAGTGTAGATTGTGTCAAGTTGACAGTTAAGCCAAGCATGGCATCCCTGAACTGCGAATAGCCCTACTTACGCTCCACACTGAAGCTACCCTGGAAACATCATCTCTTCCCCTAAAATTTTATTTACTGACTTCATGATCCTCAAAATTTGCAATTGAAACTTCTTCTCTGAGTGTGAATGTTATATTAGCATAAGCTTCTCACAGAATGCAAATGTCACTAGCAGATGCATTTCAAAGCTGGAGACCCTTGCGCCTGTCATCCCATTAGTGAATTTCTTTTACCTTAATACAAATGCTTTTATAGGAACCCAACAAGCATTTAAAAACAAAACAAAACAAAATGGTTTCTAGCTTGAAACTGACAGAGAGGTGGTGGCAAGGGGGAAAGGACCCTGGTCAATGAGTGGGTGTGTGTGATGATCACAGGAGACTTATCTCACAGGGCATCCTTCAGTGGGGGGGTGGGCGTGGTCTTTGAAACATCACCTTCTCTCATCTCTAACCTGCTGACTATAAGACCACTATGTTTTTACCTGGTTGTCAAGACTCACTATGCTCATTTCTCAGCACTGTTTTCAAGGCAGCCCCGATAGCTCTGCTCTCTCCAATTAGCCCATGGTTTTCCTGGGTCTTTACATAGCCAGTATCTTCCTGACAAGCACTCAAACCACCTCCTCTTTAGGACTGCTCAAATCCCCATCCCGAGGGAGAAATTCCTGCAATCTTCCCCCTTACTCCTTGCAAAGAAATAAAATTCAAGCACTAGGAGCTTGCAGTCCATGTGTAGGTATGGCCAGTTTCACCCTCTTTTCATGGGATTAACCTAGAGCAACTTCAGGAAAGGAACTGGACAATGACACACTATGTTTTAAAAAGTTTAGTCATTTTATTAGCTACTCTTCTCAAAGCTACGGCAGAATGCCTGGCAAAGGTAAGTTAAGAGAGAAAGGATTGACTCTGACTCACGGTTTGAGGGGATACATGGTGGCAGGAAGGCTTGGTGACAGGAAGGCCTGGTGAGGGGAGCTGGTGGTCAGGACTTCTTATCACCATACTTCCGGAATCAGAGAAAGGGGGATGCTGAATTGTCCTTCTCCAACTTTTTTTTCCTTTTATTCTGGCAATGAGTTGGGGATTCCTACATCCAGGTGGATCTTCCCCCTTCAGTTAATCCTCCCTGGAAATACCCTCATTAACATACTCAGAGATATGTCTCCTAGATAACTCTAAATCCACCCACGCCCCCGGAATACAAGAGAGCTTTGTGATGCACAGATCATCTCCTTAGTTTCCTTTCCAGCTGCCCTGCTAAAATACACTGACAAAATCCAACTTGAATAGAAAAAGGGTGTACTAGGTTTACAATTCCAGGTTATGGCCCATTTTCTTAGGGAAGTCAAGGTGACAAGGGACTCGAAGCACTAGACACAACCACTGTCAAGACCTGAGAGAAAAGAACACATGCGTTCTCAGCTTACATTCTCTACTCGTACACAATCCAGGACCCAAACCAGGGAATGATGCCTCCCACAGTGGGATGGATCACTCCATATCAGTGAACATAATCAAGGTAATCCCCCACATATACTCCCACAAGCCAACTTCATCTAGACAATCTTTTATTGAGACTCTCTTCCCCAGTGATTCTAGGTCATGTCAAGTTGATGATTAAGACTAACAGTCACAATTGCCCTGTGTTCTTTGACAACTGGCTCCTGAGACTATTACTAATATGTCAAGAAGGACAGTGGCTTAACATGAAGCCAGTCACCTGGTTTCTAACCTTTAAATGCCTATGACACTAAGAAAAAAACTTAAAATCTCCAGGCTTTAGCTTAAACATCCATGTAAAAAAATGATATTATCTGGGCAGTGGTGGCGCACGCCTTTAATCCCAGCACTTGGGAGGCAGAGGCAGGTGGATTTCTGAGTTCAAGGGCAGCCTGGTCTACAGAGTGAGCTCTAGGACAGCCAGGGCTACACAAAGAAATGCTTTCTCAAAAGACAACAACAACAACAACAAACCAAAAATGATATTAGCACCATCAGCACCATCATTCCTTATGAAGTTTGTATGTATATCCCATGTAAATGTCTTGCTCCTGTATCATAGAGTCAGTTCATACTTGTTAGCTGCTAGTCACTAGTATTAACTAGGATTCTGTTGACTTTATTTACTTCCTATGGCTGATGGAACCAAGATGGTTAGATATAACAAATAATGGGTTTTCTCCCAAGAAGTTGTATTGTAGCTGAGACCAACTCAGGGTGCCATCTATTGCATACAAATATATCTCCTCCTGACTCAGAGACTATGGGGGGGGGCGTTATAACACAGTATCAAGAGCAAGCCATCATGCAAGCCCTGTAGGCACTACAGTGTAAGGGGGTGACACCCTACAACCCTCAGGTTCTCTTCCCACCCTTGGGTTTTAGGAAACACCAGAGTTTTTAGAATTACTTCCCTCCTACTGCACTTGGCACTGTGCAGTGGGTGCCGTTCACCCCTCTGACCTTTGCACCCTCTGTATCTTCCAGGCTTTGCATCCTCTGTATCTTCCAGGTTTTGCATCCTCTGTATCTTCCAGGCTTTGCATCCTCTGTATCTTCCAGGCTTTGCATCCTCTGTATCTTCCAGGCTTTGCATCCTCTGTATCTTCCAGGCTGTCAAAGAGTTTGCCATTACCCAGGGACTGCTGCCTCGTGATAGTATCATCAAAGATTCTTTTCTGCTTAACTGAATTACCAATTAGATTACACAAAGCATATGCATGGAGTTTTACTTATTCCCTGAGATAGAATTGTCTTCCATATTGGAGAATGTGTCCCCTCTCCTTGTGTCTTTCTTTCTTTCTTTCTTTCTTTCTTTCTTTCTTTCTTTCTTTCTTTCTTTCTTTCTTTCTTTCTTTCTTTCTTTCTTTCTTTCTTTTTCCTACTGCACAGGGATTTAGAGCTGGTATGCATTTCTTGGTTTGTTTGTTCTTCATGATGGGTTATCATGAATCACTGTTCAGAATGTATTTGATCTGATCAAAAGAGCAAATGACTTCCCTTCAGTTCCTTTCCATGGACTCCATCAGGGCCCTCTCTAAACTACTAAGAAAGCCTGAATATTCTGAGTGATGGCCAATTGTTTTTTGGGTTTTTTTGTTTTTGTTTTTGTTTTTCAAGACAGGGTTTCTCTGTGTAGCCCTTGGTTGTCCTGGAACTCACTTTGTAGACCAGGCTGGCCTCAAACTCAGAAATCCACCTGCCTCTGCCTCCCGAGTGCTGGGATTAAAGGCATGTGCCAATTGTTTTTTATTGTGTTTTAGTTCCTGTAAAACTGGGAAGCTTTAGTGTAAAGGCTTAGAGAGGTGAAGTCAGGGACTTGGCAGAGGCAATGAGCTATCACTGGATGACCTGGGTTCTCCAACACTTCATGGTTGTGATAGAGGTCTGCCTTAATCCAAGTGTTGTATTGATCCCCTTGGGGGCTCTTCCTCTCATTCTCATATTCCATGATGGATTGTTGGTGACTTTTCTTGCCCCAGGATGGTCATCTTCAGTTATTTAGCTCAGTTTAGCCATTTTTCTATGACTAGTGGAGAGAGAGAGAGAGAGAGAGAGAGAGAGAGAGAGAGAGAGAGAGAGAGAGCCCTCATTTCACTTCTCTTCTGCTTGGGCATAACAAATAAGGAGTTCAGGAAATTTAGAGGATCACTGCAGAGCCTGCCATGTCCTTCCTTCCTTCCTTCCTTCCTTCCTTCCTTCCTTCCTTCCTTCCTTCCTTCCTTTCTTCCTTCCTTCCTTCTTACCTTCTTATTTCTCTATCCTTTCCTTTCCACACCTTCTTCTTTCTATTTCTTTTTTTTGCTTTCCTTTCTTACCCTTCCTTCCTCCTTTCTTCTTCCCTTAGACTGATAAAGAGGCTATACCTGTGTGCTTAAGTAAAGATGGCAGGCAAGTTCATGAGGTAATATATTAAATAAAATAAAATAATATATTAAATAATAAAATTAGACTGATAAAGAGGCTATACCTGTGTGCTTATGTAAAGATGGCAGGCAAGTTCATGAAGTAATATATGAAGAGGTAGCAAGTGGGGACTGAGAAGAGGGTGGGCACCAAAGATGCCCTCCCCTCCCCTTCCCTTCCCTTCCTTTCCCTTCCCTTCTCTTCCCTTCTCTCCTTGATCCACCTAACCTGGTAAAGTTCACTCTCTGACTTATGCAGCATCAGCTGATGCTCAGCAGAACTTATCTGAATAGATGAATCCCTCTGTGAGAGTCACTTAGGGGACATGTGGTTTGTCTGTTCCTTGTGAACTTATACATCACATGTCCCCTCATACTAGAACACAAAACCTGTGGAAAATGCTTTATGAAGCAAAGAGCTGAGTTATTTTTGTTCCCCAAAGGGAGAAGAAAGCTGGACTAATTCTGGTAGAGAAAGTGCTAGTCAGGTCAAGAGTTAACAAAGGAAAGTCAAGAAAGAGCTAACAAGAGGGGCTGATTTTCTAATGTGGAGAAGAAGGTGTGTGCTCACTCTTTGTGACACTGGCAAAGTCTTCAGAAAAAGCTACTTTGGCAATGAAGAGATCTGTGCAGGAAGATTTATTAGAAATTTATGTTCTGCATCTAGACTGACATGAATTGAACTAGGTATGCCTCTGCTTCAAATATATATTCTAAAATTAGACTGATAAAGAGGCTATACCTGTGTGCTTATGTAAAGATGGCAGGCAAGTTCATGAGGTAATATATGAGAAGGTAGCAGGTGGGGACTGAGGAGAGGGCGGGCACCAATGATGCACTTCTTTTGCAATCACAAGAACCTGAATTCAGTCCCTAGAATCCACACACAAAAGCTAGATGTGGAGGCATGCACTTTCAATCCATGTTCTAGTGTGGCAGAAACAGGTGGATCTCTGGGCCTCCACTGAATGAATCTATGAGATCCAGGCCAGTGAGTGGTCCTGCCTCAAAGAACAACAGGAGAGCATCTTGAAGGATAAAGGTGAGCTTGTTCTCTGGCATCTATCTACATGCCCATGTGTCTTCACACACACACACACACACACACACACACACACACACACACACACACACACACTGCTCTCACACACAAACAAAATAATAAGTAAAGAATAAAGAAGGTGGAATTCACATGGCATCCAGCAATTCATAGTGTGCTCCCACTGAGGAATCGTGGCTTGAGGATAAAAGGCCATAAAGAAGGCACCATATATTTTTGCCTTTGTGTCACTGTGATAAAATACCATGAGCAAAGGCAACTTAAGGAAGAGAGTTGACGTGGACTTATAGTTCCAAAGGAGTAAGAGTCCGTGGAGGCGGCTTGGCTACAAGTGGCAAGCATGATGACTGGAACAGCACGCAAGAAGTCTACAACTTGAAGTGAGCATGAAGCAGAGAGGAGGAGGCAGAGACGGAGACAGAGAGATAGAGAGACAGAGATAGAGAGATGGAGAGACAAAGAGATATAGACAGAGAAAGATACAGAGAGACAGAAATAGAGAAAGACAGAAAGAGCAAACTGAAAGTGGATGGAGCCATTTACTCTCAAAGCCATCACCCAGTGACGCACTTCCCCTAGCAAGGCCACACCTCCTAACCCTCCCCCAAAACAGTACCACCAGCTAGGGACCAAGTGTTCAAATGGCCAAGGGTATAAGCGACATTTTGCATTTAAACCACCCAAACATTTCAGACCATGACACACAAAGCAAAAATAATGGCAATCTTGGTATCTTTTAATATACTGAAATTAAAATTATTAAAACGTTTTCACCATGAGCAAAAGGAATAGGCAAGAAAAAGACTGGGAAATATATTTGTTGTGAATGTGCCTGACAATATTTTAGTTCCCAGAATGTGTAAGGCATTCCAACTCTTCTCTTTGGAGGGCAATTTGGCATTGACTACTAAAGTTGAAGATATTCATATCAAAAGTTAGCAATTCTATTTTAGCCAATCCCTCTGGAGAACCCTGACACATAGAGATGGGTAAGAATATTCCATGTGGCACTGTTTGTCATGGGCAGAGAACTAGAACCCTCCTCAGAGAATGGATAAGTAAGTAATGAAAAATTATACAGAAGAAAACTATACAATAGCTATAAAATTGAAAGCCTGCACACCAAAATATGCAGCATTTATGGATGTAAAAACATTTATTAAACTAGAGAAGCATGAATTGGAATAAAAAGCATATAGCTCATGAATAAAAGAAAGGGACAAATCACTAACTCTGGCACAAAAAAAGTAATCTTAATTTGGGGCCCTAGAAGGGACACCCAAGGGGCTCAGGCTGTTTGCGTTACAATCAGCTGTAGATCTAAGGTGTTGCAGGAGGTGCACACCTGTAGTCTCTACACTCAGAGGCATAAGGAAGAGGGTCACAAGTCCAAGGACAGCCTGGGCTACACAGTGAGACCCTGAACTTAAAAATAGATAAGGAGAAAAAATAACCTGCATATAAGGTCTGTAAATACTAAATTAAAGACAGGAAAAAAGAAAGAAAGACGGGCTAGGAGATGGCTTAGCCAGAAAAGGGCTTCCCAGGTTAATGAGGACCTTATTAGATCCCCAGCTCCCCTATAAAAAGTCATATGTGACAGGGCATGTGTGTAATCTTAGATCTGGAGAAGCAGAGGCAGGGGGATTCCTGGAGTTTGCTGGACAGCAAGTCTAGATTAAGTCTTGAGGTCCCGAGAGAGATCCTAACTCAGAGAGCAACCAAGGAAGGTACTAGGTATTGCTCTCTGGCCTCCACAAACATATACACGCCTGGGCACAGGCACGGGCACATGCACCTGCATGTATGCACAACACCCAAGTGCACATGAGTGCATGGGTGCATGCACACACACACACACACACACACACACACAAACACACACACACACACACATAAACAAATAATACAAACAACTTTTTAAGATTCATATAATGCTAAATTTTTGTCTATGTCTGTGCATTTGCATATATGTGAAGCATGTGTAAGCACCTTCATAGGTGCCGTGGAGCCCAGAAGGTCCCTTGGAAGTGGAATTACAGGCTCTGAGAACTGTTTGATATGGAAACTTGGAGCCAAACACTGATCTTCTACAGAAACATCATGCTTTCTGACCATTGAGCACTCTCCCCAGCCCCTTAATATGGTTAACAGCAAATTAAAGTAAAGATAAGAATAAGACTAGGGTGTACACATACACACTCACACACATAAACACCCACACAAGGCTCTCACACATGCACTCATGCACACACACACACACACACAAGCTGCACACATGCACAAATGGACACCATCGTCTGCCATCCTCATAGCGAAATTGATTCAAATACCAGAACATTTCTTAATTGTTTAAACTGAATTCTCAGTTCTAGGAGGAACTGCATGTGGGTCACAGTCCTGCGTGGATTCAGACATTTCAGAACCATGGTTTCCAGCATCTGTTGTTTTCTTGCTTCTCCTTGAGAAAAGGATTGAAATCAACAGCTGACTGTATCTTGGACCACTCAGCTAGGTACCATGCAGATGGCAGAAATGCATGCAATGCCTTAGCTGATGGTTGCATTTCTGATTCCATCTGACAGAGGAGCTGTTCTTATTTACTTCTGTTGCTGCTATAAAATGCTATGTACAAAACCAACTCTGGTGGAAAGGGTTTACTTCATCTTATATGTCACTGTCTATCACCAGAGGAAGCCCGGACAGGAGCTCAAGGCAGGAACCTGAAGGCAGGAACTGAAGCAGAGACTGTGGATGGATCTCTGAGGCTGCTTACTGACTTGCCCACAAGCTCACATTCAGCTGCCTGTCTTATAGAGCCCAGGCCCACCTGGCCCTGCATGGTGCACACGGGGGTCTACTATTTTCTGGATAAGTTAGCAATGCAGAAATTGTCCCAAGGATATGCCCCCAGGCCAATCTGATAGAGGGAGGTTTACTCAATTAATGTTTTCTATTTCCAGGTGTTTCAAGTTGACAACCAAGATTCTCTATCACAAGTCTACGTTTGTCAACTTGACATATAAACATATCACTGCTGAACTACTTACTGCCTTTCCTTTATCCAGGATCTCATGTTAATATCGCAATACAAAACGCAGACAAAAGCATAAAGAGATACCCCTGAAAGTAAATGAAACTATATGTTACCTACAGGTAAAGGCTCAGGCCAGGCAACTAAAGACAGGCAGCCCAGTGAACCAATCCTAGCTTCATCTGCCTAAAAGGAAATGCTCTTTTGTGTTGGAAGAAGGCTGAACCTGCCTACTCTCCAAGCAACAAGAGGATCCCTCTCTGGTGCTGTCTAATGCAGTACCCTATGGTGGTGAGGAGATGGGGAATACAACAAGAGTCTGAACCCTGAGGAGGGAAAGTGGGTCACGCTTCGGCCTCATCCTGTTCATCTTCAGAGAAACTAAATCTGCTTCAATCAACCAGGGACTTAACCTCCTTGTAAAGAATCTAAAATTTCTATCATAATATAAATCCCGACATAGATAGAATTAAATTTTAACCAGTGTTGTTTTTTATTTTCCTGAAAACTCTGTCAGGCACCAGTGCCCCAAACAAATTAGGAATGTAAAAAAATGTTCTTGAGTTTATAGGTCAGGATCCTTCATCTTGCTCCCTCTTATTTAACGATCGACTTTGGGGTACCTCTATTTTGCAAGTCCTTAGGGCCTAAGGCAATGTGGTCTCAGCCTTGGGCCTTTCTGGTTCCATTTCCCATGGTCAGGAATCTACATTGACAAAGAAGTCCCCACTGTCCTCTCTTCTGGAGCTTAAGGACAGAAAGCTTTGATCCTTGCAATGACCCCTCACCTGCTTCCCACACGCAGGAACAGTACACTGTCTCAGTCGAGATTCGACAGATGTAGGCTGCATTTTACTTGAAACCATTTTCAGCCCGGGCTGTGCAGTGTAAGAGTATGACACGCTGGGGGAGGACTTCTCCTGGGGGAGGACTTCTCCTGGGGGAGGACTTCTCCTGGGGAGGACTTCTCCTGGGGGAGGACTTCTGTGGGAGGCTCCAGGGTGCTTGGAACACTAGGCTTCCTGGGGGATCACAGCCTTGCTCCAGTGCCTGGCCAGATCCCCACTCTGCTGCCCCCTGCCCTGCCTCCCCGCCATGATCTCCTCATCCATCTGGCATCATATGTCAACATAAACCCTTCCCTCCTTACGTGGCTTGTGGATGTGGCACTTTATTGCAGCATCAGAAAAATACCTAATACAGGGAGGTCATTGTCATTAACTTATAAGGACACATGTATGAGGTGGTAGCTACAAGAGCTTCACCTGGCTATTTCAGATTGACATAAAAGCTTGCCAATCAAGATGATAGGCATTATATATGTATTATGTATTAGGTCTTCATCAGTGGAATTGACGGCTTAATAGTAACATAATGGGTCATCAGATGAGAGCATTGATTGAGAGAAGAGATGGGATTTAGTTACTCAACCAGGACAGACTGTAGCAGATGCATTTCTACACTCATGAAACAGCAAACAAACAAACAAACAAACAAAAAACTGAAACATAGCCCCTTGCCTCAGCCAAGGCTTCCTAAATTCAATTCCCAAATAGCTCTGAAATGCAGGCTTAGAAGACTCCCGACCATTTAAAAGTCAAAATAAAATTGATTAGAAAATGCATACCAACAGACAAGGGCACATTTGTCTTAAGTGAAACTTTTATATCTGGTGAGTTTTGGAGCAGGGCAAAAGGAGCCAGGAGTTCTCAGAGTTTATTGAACTTTGTACCTCTTTGTGTTAGATTTCAAATGTAGGGGTGGGGGGGAAATCTAGGCAAGGCTTTCTCTCCTGGGTGGAATTATCAAATTTTAACTATTTAGAACTAAAAAGGCTGATATAGTACTCAGCCCATTAAGTTAAAGTCAGTTTTTAGCATCAAAGTTAAGGGAGATTCAAAAAATGACTTGGAAAAAAATAAGCAAGCAAAGGAAAAACATCACAGAATAAAATCGGGCTTCAGATAGCTCATGAAAGAAGAGAGTGTGTAGGCACGTAGTCCTATGGGGACAAGCTTGGGTGGTGTGGCAGATATTTGGAGACAGGACATCGTGACAGGAAACTGTTATCAAATGCAGACTCCAAACATGGGAGCAAAGGTAAAATACAGACTGCATCCCCCACCACCCCACCACCAGCAGGAGCAGGTGATACTGTCTCCACCGATGGAGTTGGATGTCATGGTAATGGTTCTCAGTTCAAACAGGTCTCTCCCTTACTATTTAATCTTCTAGGCGAACATCTATTGGCTTCCTTAATCAGCTGCCATTAGTATTTACAACTTCTGATGGAACAGGCTAACTGGAGAATGTACTTCTTCTCCGAGAAATGCAGATGTCAAAAACAGGAGAAACACTAACCGCAAAGGTTACAGCCTCGCTCTCTTCAGGAAGTCAATAGTTTGTATCTAAATTTAGAGGTGTTATTCTTGAAGACCCCCTTCCAATCTTTATGCGCTCAAGGTTTTTCAGATTTTCTTTGAAGCCACTTGAGCACCCTGCTGTTCCCTCGTTAATGAGTTAAATACATCTTTGACACAGCAGTCATGCTTTAAATTTTTTAGAATTGGGCTTTGATATAAAGCTGGAAGAGTTGCCAAATCACTTATAAGTAATTTACAGCAGCTCAAAGCGGTACAGAGCTGGTTGTCCTGTTATGATTTCTCTGCAGATATCTACAGGGAAAGATCTCTCAGTTTCTCTTTGGAAGCAGATATTTCCTTTCCTACTTAACTGTCACAAAGCTGAATTTAAGATTAAGTAAGTTTGAGCCGGGCGTGGTGGCACACGCCTTTAATCCCAGCACTCAGGAGGCAGAGGCAGGGGGATTTTTGAGGAGGCCAGCCTGGTCTACAAAGTGAGTTCCAGGACAGCCAGGGCTATACAGGGCTATACAGAGAAACCCTGTCTTGAAAAACCAAAAAAAAAAAAAAAATAAGTAAGTTTTTCTTGGGCCTGGAAAGATGGCTAAGAGCACTGACTGCTCTTGCAGAGGACCTGGGTTTGATTGTGGTAGCTCACAACAAAATTGTTCCAGGGATTCAAAGCCCTCTTCTGGCCTGCAAGGGCAATTCAGACACATGGTGCACATAAATACATAGTGGTAAAACACTCACCTGCCCAAAATAAAAAGAAAGAAATCTTTAACAGCACTAAAACCTGCCTTATTCAAAGTACTAGAAATTATATGTAAGTGGATGCTATCTCTAAGTTTTTTCCTGAAACCATGCAATCTCTAGCTCCTTTGCATAGAATTTTGAAATGAAGTTAGAGTCACTGTATAAATACATTTCTATCTTAAGCAAGCTAATCCCTTGTTGCTGCAGGCATTGTGTTAACTCTCCTTCCGGCCTCTGACCAGGTCTCCTTTGCCGCAGGCTGTCTTCCTGCAGTTTATACCCATTGGCATCCTTATCCAAAGAGCAAGACTGCTGAGCCTGGTCCTTCCCGGGACAACTTCCCAGTAGTGGAGTGGCACACTCCTGACTTTGTTCCAACTAGGACATTTAGGGGACAAGGCAATTATCATGGCAATTTTTGAGCCGACAGAGAGATGAAGGAAAATGAACACAAGAAGATTGGAATGTTCTAAAGCTAACATTATTCTGGCTTCAGACTAAAGCTAAAGTTATTTATATTCCACCACATTTTTTAATTTGGTGTTTTTCTTTAAGTATACATTTTTATTTGCTTATTTAATAAAAAGGACTAAGAACTAACAACTTGAATGACATCTCTCCTGAAAGAAATTAGTCTGGATATTAGAATAGTAGGAAAGCTGAATTGCTATTGCTGGTCACACAGCTTACACCTGAAATCACAGTGCTGGGGAGACTGAAGTAGGAACATTGGCAGTTTTTGGCCAATCTGGGTACCATAGGGAAAATGTACCACAAGAAGGAAGGAAGGAAGGAAGGAAGGAAGGAAGGAAGGAAGGAAGGAAGGAAGGAAGGAAGGAGAGATGGAGGGACAGAAGGAGAGATTAAAATAAAGGACAAAATTGTAAGGACACCTATGTATCAACATACTATGATAAAATTACTTTGTATGTTAACCTAAAAGAAAGAAACAAAGAAAGACACAAAGAAACAAAGGCACAAAGAAGCTAATGATGAAAAGATTGTGTGATCCACTGTTCAAGGCCTGTAGGCCCTGGGTACCCACCCTAGGCACTGCTCCACACATACTCTAGAGGGATTGTGGCCTACTTTAAACTGGCCAAGTGATGGAAAGCAGGCAGTTCAATAATCTAGTGTTAAATGTGATAACATAGATCTTAAATACACCAGGGTTCAGACAAACAGGTAGCAAAGAACAGGGGAAGTCATGTGGTCTAGAGGCAGAAAATTCCATGCATGTCATGCTGCAGATATTGAGTCAGAGGGCTGGAAACAAAGATTTCTGAGGGCAAGCTGTGTCTGTCTCAGAGTTTGTGTTGGAGAGTAACACAGTAATAGTACCATTTGGAGTAGGGAGCATGCAGGAGCCTGTTCCCAGCACCATGTAAGCTGGCACTGGGAGGCAGAGACAGGTGCATCAGGAGTTTGGGTCACCCTGGGCTATACAGCATGTCTGAAGCCAGCCTTGGCTGAATGAAAGCTCCTTTCAGAAATCAAAAGGAATGGGTGGATTGTGAATCTGGGAGGACTTAGTGGGGAGAGTGGTCCTTAAAGAATGAATAAATATTATATTAAAACCATTTTAAGAACTGTGTTCAGTCAGTGCTACCAATGTGCACAAGTATGTGGCGTCATCCACTGAAGTATGGGCATATCCCTAGCAGAGGACCATATCCCTAAAGAAACTGACTGTCCCTCTCTTAGCAGCCACCAATTGTCAGTCTCTTTAGTAAGGGATGGGCTTTCCTGAGCCCCTCCCCACTTCCTGCTGGAATTTTGACTGGCTTACCCTTATGCAGGTGTTTTACAGGCATTGTGCAGGTGTTTTACAGGTGTGTGCAGGTGTTTTACAGGGGCTGTGCAAGCATTCTGAAGTGTTGTGCAGTTGTGCTGATGTTTTACAGGCCACCAAAGCTGCTGCATGTCCATGAGGGCACAGGTCCTGTCATGTCCAGAAGTGTTTTGCCTTGGTCCTCCTGAACCTCACAAGATTTTTGTACCCTGCTTTGAACTATTGATCCTAGTGAGCAAGAGGTTGATATAGATATCCCATTTACCACTGAGCATGTGACCCCAAGAAGCTGGCTAGACCAGCTACTTACCGTCTACCAAGTAACAACACAGCTGGAAGGTACCACCCATGTTAAACAGAGACTTTATCAGACAGCCAGTTTTTCAGGCCTTTATCTTAGCTTTCCTAGCCTGTAGCACTGAAAAAAATAGATTATTACCATTAATGTGCCATACAACTTCTGCTATTTTGCTATAGCCACTTGGCCAGATTAAGAGAATGCCCTTTAAGGAGAGACTGCAGAGAGCTCACTCGCCACTCTCACCATGTGAAGACACAGAGAGAGGATGCCATCTATGAAGCAGAAATGTGCCCTTGCCCCATCTGCTAGTTGCAACATGGTTTTGGACTTTCTGACCTCCAGAATAATGAGAAATCATTTTCCATTGTTGAAAAGCTACTCAGCCCATGGCATTTTGTTAGATTAGCCCAAATGACCATGGCGGTAGAAGTACACAGTTCTTTGTGAGGTGCTCCTCTCATGGTTTCCCCTCCACACCCCAACCCCCACATGGTTCTACCATTTCCCTGTATCTCCCAGCCATATAAAACACTTCCTGTGAATTCCAAGACATCTCAAACTGGAAATCTCTGTGTGGTTGTCTCTGGGCCGGAGTTTCTTCTCCAGTGTCATTCCAGACAATTCTCTCCTTGGCCTCTCAGAGCTCATCTACTATGTCCACTTCCCAGAAAGCCTTTCAAACACCTCACCTAAAAGTCAGATGGCTTCCCACCTACACTTGTCCATGATAGAGCACTGTCCACTCTCTCTGTGCTGTTATGAGTTCATCTTATCACGGCATGCCACTAGCACATTCTTATTCCTCCCTACGTGTGCACTGCCCCTTCTGTTACTGCATCTTCATTATATGGGTAATTCTGACGAGAGCACTTGCTGAGATCTAGGGGGCACAAGAAGGCTTGTCATTGAATAAAAATTGTATAAGCCAGGAAACGGCTTTCTGCTGACGGCAGGAAAGCAAAGTGTGTTTCAGATGGGGTAGGCTGAATGGTGATTCTCTCTCAACAGAGAAGAAAGGCATCCAGCCAGAAGTTAGAAATGGGATCCACTTAGGAAAGAAAAATATCTCTCAGCAGATTCAATTAAATTAATGGTCTTGAAATCACCCCAACCTATTCAAGCATCCCCTAGATCCAATGATATGTGTCCCTGTAAGAGAAGTTCAAATAGAAGGAGGTACACACAGAAGGTGATATGAAGATAGAGGCATATATATGCATACATGAGATTTCATAAGGGCCAATTAAGATGAGGGATGGTAGTAGCTTTGGGAAACCAGGAGAGAGAGTAAGGACTAGATCTCTATCAGAACTCCCATGAAATCCACGCCAGAAACACTCTGGTTTTGAGTTTCTGGTCTCCAGCACTAAGAGGGGATATATTTCAGGTAAATCCAACCTAACTCTGGGGATTATAGAAATTGTTACAGAAACCATCCCTGCCTGCCCTCCCCTCCCCCCATGAATATACAAGGTAACAGGAACAAAACACTATCTCAGTTCATTGGCCATGCAAAGCAATATTCAATAACTTAACACGGCTCCTAGTCTTCTTCCTTGCACATCCCATTCCTAGCTGTCAGTCCCCCTCATGATGATGTGCACACACAGATGTAGGGAGTGCTCAGTAAGTACTGACTGGCAGAAAACTGTATTCTGTACGATGACAAGTCTGACGCTAACCCGTGTAGAACAAGGTGAGTGCTGTTGGAGAAATGTGTGATTTCCCTGATTCTGAAAATGGGGCAGGGGGATACCTGTCAGAGACAGGAATGAACTTCAAAGGCGCACAGTAACAAGCACCAGCCTGTGTGTCCGCTGCTCTGTGGTGGTGTAACTGCAAAGACCCCTCCACCGGAGCATCTCCCTCCTTGTCCAAACCTCGTGTGCCTCCTCTAATGCTTCTGTCACTTTTGCAGCAAATCTTCAGGTTCCACTGGCTTTCTGCTGCTGTCATAAATACTACAACAAAACAACCTGGACAGGAAAGGGTTTGCCTGGCTTAACTTCCGGGTCACAGTCCATCATGGTAGGAGATCAGGGCGGGGACTGAAGCAGGAGTGAAGCAGAGACCATGGGGCCATGCTGCTCACTTTCTTGATCCTCACTGCTTGCTCAGTTTTTCCCTTTTTTTTTTGAATGCAACCTAGGCCCACTTGACCAGAGGTGCTCACAAGGTGGGCTGGGCTCTCCTACATCAATCGTAAATCAAAAGAGTATTTCACAGATAGGCCCACAGGCCAATCTGATGCATTATCTCAATTGAGATTCCCTCTTCCAGATGACTCTACCTGAGTCAAGTTGATTCAAACTAACTAGAACTCAATACAGAAGTTAGTAGCTGATGCATTTAGTCACTTTGGATTTAGATTTGAAAAAGAAAAAAAGAACTTTGTTTATAAAGGATAGACTGGAACTTAACTTACATGGTAGATACTATAGAACTTACATGGCAGATACTATAGTCTAGAACTTACATGGTAGATACTATAGTCTGGAACTTACATGGTAGACATTATAGTCTAGACCTTACATAGTAGATTAGAACTTACATGGTAAACATTATAGACAAACTTACATGGTAGACATATAGACTAGAACTTACAAAGATGACTAAATAAAATGAATGGAATTTTCCTGTCTGATGTGAACCTCCAGAGCTTGAACCCCTTCCTAATGAGGGATAAAGACCCTAAACTGAAGAACTTATATTTTAAAGGAGGGATTAGAGAACTAAAAGGCACCCTGTAGGCCTGTCATGGAAGCAGCCCCAGTGGCTGGTGAGATGTCTTGGTGGACAAAGGTGCCTGCCACTAAGCTTGGTCACCTGAGTCTAATATCCCGGACTCACAGAGATCAAAGGAGAAAATCAATTGTTCATGGTGTCCTCTGACCTCCACATGGGCACCTGGGCCTGCAAGCCACATGCACACACACACACACACACACACACACACACACACACACACACACACTATTTTTACTAAACAAAACTGTTTTCTTTTCCTCCAGGATACATACAGAGGCATATTTATTTCATGACCAGCTCTTATCCAAGAAGAGACATGATATCTCTGAGCAATGGAATCTAGAAGAACTCAGAAAGTTTCATTTCTTGCTCAGCCCCCTCATCCCTCTACTTTTGCTCTAAAGCAACAATGTCCTATTAGGATTAACTTAAACTTGACACAGAGTTCCCTGAGAAGAGGAGTCTCAAGTGAAGGACCTCCCAGATCAGATTGGCCTGTGGGCATGTCTATGGACAATTGTCATAACTGTTAAATGATGTAGGCTGCTCTATCCCACTGTGGGAAGCATCATCCCCTAGGCAGGGGTACTGGGCTGTCTAAGAGAGCTGGACAAGCATGAACCTGGGAGCTGGTGGGCAAAACTCCTCCACGGTTTGTGCTTCCCCTTTCTGCCTTGAGTTCCTCCCTGTCTTCCCTCTTGATTGACTGTGGCCCAATAGTGTTAGTTGGATAAAACCTTTGGTCTCCCGAATTTCACAACAACGGGATGCAGAGCATGACAGCTAGCTTCTACCAAGCTAAATCTCTTATGAAATAATATGAAAAATCAGTTGGAATATTAAGACCAAAGAGTGCCATCGATATTATTTCTAGATACATAAATAGGATAAAAAAGCACATGTCACTCATGCAAAACAGGTACAAGAAAGTCCACAGCTGTGTGAGTCCCAAAGTAGAAAACATGTTCATCAACAAAGTAATAGAAAAATGCATGATAATGCAGTTATACAGTGGAACAGTATAAGGTAATCAAACGGCAAAGGTCACATTTACAAAGTTCTTACACTTTATGTTGAAGCAAGGAAGTTAGATATAAAAGACTCTTTGGCTCTGGTTATGCAAAATTCTAAAAGAGCATCTGTCTATGACAACAAACTAACTGGAGAAACAGGAGCAAGGTCAGAGGCAGCTACAGGGTACTGGTGGTGATGAGAAGGGACCTTTTGTGTAAGTCCCCATCTTGGTGATAATTTTGTGAATGGACATATGAATGTCTAAAAACTTGCCAAACTATATACTTAAAAGTTGTGTTTAAATGCATGCATATGAACATATTTCTATATAGAGACACATAATACAAATATGTATACATATAATAAACATACATGTATATATGTGAATCCTCATATAATACACATGTGCATGTATATATGATACACACAGTGTGTGTATGAAATGCACAAGTGCATGTGGGCACATAACACACATTTATTTATATCATACCAATGCATTTATATATACTATGTTTTTTATAGATAGATAGATAGATAGATAGATAGATAGATAGCTAGATATAAATGCATATGTATAATTCAGACATGTATGTGTATAATACACATATATGTATATATAGGCATTTGTGTATATATAAAACAATGTGTTTAATGTACACATATGTATACATATTCATATATGTGTGATATGCATAAGTGGGTATATATGAATGATATGCATGCATAGGTATATATAATACACATACATCTTATAACAACAAATAAAGAGAATGAAGTAAAATAAAATGTATTAGAAGTCATAAGTTAATAAAATCTCCAATAATAACAAAGAGATAAAATCTACTAAAAGAATCAAAATAGCATTTAGATGGACTATTTGAGTATAAGAAGAAGAGCAACTTGAGCATAAATACATATATTATATAAGCTCTTAAAGCAATTTAAAGGAATAAAATGAAACTATGATCAAATATGATACAGAAAATAGAGCTGAAAATTACGTTTTGTGAAAAATACAGCTTCCCCCAAAGGAGAAACTTGTTTCAACTTAAGAAGAAATGAAATATCTAAACAGACTCATGTCTGTTGAGATCAGTCAACCAGTAACTGAAAATATCTGACAAAATCACAGTACTGGGCCCGATCAATTCTTCAAAATGTTTGAATAAAGATCAGACCAACACTGATTGTAAAACTTGTATACATAACAAGTAACCAGTCTCTGTTATGAACATTGTAACCCTGACAGGACTCAAGAGAGTGTAATTCAGCAGCCAACAGAACGAGGTCAGGAGAGGAATCCTATCAGCTCAGGGAACACTGCAGAAGAGAAGCTGAAGCCAGAGGAGCCAGAGGACCAGGACCTTGCTGAGAGACTGTGACTCCTAGGAGTGTCAAAGGGACACCATGAAGTCTCATCACCATGCCCCAAACAAGGATGACACCAGTATACGTCCAGTGTTAGGGGAAGCACATGAGACCCAAGCCTACACAAGCTCCAGGGAATTAAGCCACGCTGAGAGCAGGAGAACCACTCTTCCCAAGGAAGAGTCCCAACAGGTTACCCAATACCAGAGAGCCTTAAAAACTACACACGAAACTGACACTATACTGACGGAGCAGGCATACGTATGCATTTAGATATAAAAGCAATTAAGTAAAAAGACAGGAGCTTGAGAGGAAGTAGGGAGAGGAGAACCTGGGGAGGGGGGTGCTCTGAGGGAAGAAAGAAAGGGGAGAGATAATGTAGTTACATTATAATCTCAAAACATTTTTAAAATATTCACTATTCAACCCAGCAGCAGCGAAACAACAGTATATTTGGTCACACCAGCATGTCCCGGTAATAAGAGTTGACTTAATATTTAATAAATACAAATATCTTATATGATTCAGTACATTAACAATACACAAGAAAAAATTGACATGAGTCTCTAAATAGATGTGGAATAAGTTTCTGATTTCCTTCAATGTTGATCTACATTTTTAAAGAATTAATTATTTTTAACTAGGTATATGTATGTGTTTGGGTGCATGTGAGCTCAGTTCCTAAGAAGACCAGAAGAGGGTGTCAGATCTCCTAAAACTGGAATCATAGGTGGTTAAGAACTGCCAGATAGGCATGCTGGCAATCAGAGTCCTGTGCAAGTGCAGACAGCACTCTTAACGACTTAGACCTCTCCCCAGCCCTTAACTTAACTTTTCTAAAGAAAAGGAAAATAGGGACAGAAACTCCCTTACTATATTACCGGTGTCCAGCTACTAATAAAAACTGATATTATACAACAAACATCATAATTCATGGTGAATTAGTTAAAACGTGGACCCCTGAAATTAAGAGTGAGACAAGATTTTTTTTACTCAACAGCAGACTGAAAGTCCTCTTTGATAAATAAAAAGGAGAGAAAGAAAAGTGGTGAAGATGGAAAAAAAGATTTAAGACAAAATAATATAATTACATCCAATTCAATTTTACAAATAAGGGCCAGCAAGATACTTCATCAGGTAAAGGTGCTTGCAGCCAACCTTGACGGCCTGAGTTCAATTCCCAGGACTCACGGGCTAGAAGCAGAAAGCAAGCTCTTGCAAGTTGTCCTCTGGCCGGCCGCCACACATGCATAAATAAATAGGTAGATAGATAGATAAATAAATACTTTTAGTCAGAGATCAACCACTAGAATTGATCATTGAATTTAACAAACTTTTTGCATATGACATTCAAGCCCAGAATTGAATTCTATTTAGAAGTAGCAGACATGTGTTGCCAATGAATGAGCGATGCACGTGATTTCATACATCTTTCCCTTCTTTGTCTGAAGGAAGGCAGAAGATCACAGGGGTGATAAGTTCTATGAAAATAACAAATTTGAGAAAGGCTAATTATGACCCATGAGTTCAAACAGTGTGGTCCAGACAGGCTACCCTGGACAGGTAACATTGACACAAAGATGGAGACCAATGTAGCCTCCAGATGTGATAGTAGAGTATGCAATTGCCAGGGTTCATGAAAGGCCGTGGGAGGGTTTGAGAGGAGAGGCTGCATAGATTTATACACTAACGCAGTCTTAGACTGAGCCTAACCCGTCAATGACAAGGCCACAGAACACTAGAGATGGGAACAGCGGCCAGCAGTGAGGAAAGCATCTAGCCAAGCATTTTCGTGGCTGCGCCACTGCACGGATGCCCCTATAAACAGAGTTCTACCAACATGGGCTCCTCAGATCTCTCAAGGCCAGAACAAGACCATGAGCCCCTGCAACCAACGCTTCCCAGCCAAGACAGGCTGAAGAAGCCAGACTCTCTGCGGGGCAGCTAAGAACATGCTCCAGCATAGCTCCCGAAGCCAACCTAAGAAAGGGGGAGGGGCTGTGCGTGTCATTCAGCTATGGGCTCATGCATGTAGAGGCCAGAAATCAACCTCGGGCGGGTGCTGCACTTTTCCTTTCTTTGAGACAGAGTCTCCCTTTTCCCCTACTTTCCAATCAGGCTAGGCTGCCAAGTCGGCATAGCCCTGTGATTACACGCCTACACACGGCTAATCTTTATTCTATCCTTCTCGTCTTCTCTTGTAGGTTGTGGGTCACGAACTTGGGTCCCCATGCTTTCACAGGAAGCTCTTTGCGAACCGAATCATTCCTCTAGCCTTAAGGGAGGATTTCAGTGCAAGAGTTAATGTGGGCAATTCAGTTCACATCACTAAGAAAGGAAGCTTTTACCAAGATGATTCACTTGCACAAGAATGCGGCTTAATCCCGAGTGAGGTGCTGAGAAAGCGGGTACACTAGCAGTTATAGTTCTCCCCAAACATCACGATCGGGGCGCTCATATACACGTGTGTGCTACTCACCATTGGTCCTTGCTGCAGGACCAGCAAACGGGCTATTTTGAGAGCACCGTCAGCCTTCTAGACCTGGGGAGAAGTCCTCCCAGCTGTCTGTGGAAGTCAGTGGGGACCCTCTGACATCCTCAGACACAAAGGACTGAACCAAACCACCGATCCTGTTGCTTCCTTCCAGTCCTGCTCCTGTGTCCAGATGGAGCGAGGCATTCTCTCCTTCCGGCTAGCATTTCCTCTGCAGAGAGAATGATCCCAGCAAACTGCAAAAGGAGGTCCTGTCGCCTGCACCCAGTTCTCTAAGCAGTTCGCATCGACTTACCTGTTACATTATTGTTATAAATTAATAACACAAGGCCCACATTCACTTGTTGTAAAGGTTTCTCGGCCACTGATTTCCTCTTAGGCTTTCTCCTCCTCAACTTGCTGACTCCTTCAGATAAGTGGCCTGTAACGCAAATGCAGGCGGGGCTCTTGGATTCTTATTAAGTATACAAAAAGTGTGTGATTCGTCTCAACAATGCTACATTCAAACGCCGGTCAAGTACAGATTCAAGTAGGAAAGACATCCCAATTTCTAGTCAATATTCTCATTGCCTAATGAGTGGCTTGTTCTTTCTATTTCCACTGTCACTTACTTAACTTTTCTTAATTCTAAAAAATGTATTTAAAATTTTTGATTTTCTAGATATGGAAAATATATTGTGTTGCTATCCCTCACTATGATTTTTAAAAACACATTTTACACGCACACACATGTATATACAATTATGTGTTTGTGTGTATGCCATATGTGTGCAGGTGCCCAAGGCAGCCAGAAGGTGGCATCTAGCCCCTAGAGCTATAGTTGCGTGCTGTTGGGAGCCCCCTGACATGGGTGCTGGGAACTGGACTCTGGACTTCTGGAAGAACAGCAAACATTCTTAACTGCTGAGATATTTCTTTAAATAATGTATATGTCACCTGATACCATGCCAGTCACACAGTAGGGATTTAGCAAATGTTCTTGAATTACTGACTTAGCTAAGGTTAGTATGACTGTCTCTGATGGCCAGCCAGAAGATGGCTCCACTCTCACAATAACACCTCGTTTATTTATCTGGTTGCTATTGTCTTCATATGTTGTTGGTGATCCTGTTAAAATGAAAATTATAGGCTTGTATTTGTACTATTTCTTAGGGCTAATTGGTAGTTCTTTGCTTTTATAGCCTTTTGATGCATTAATAAAATTCAATAAGCACAGAGACCTTTAATTCTTGCATTTATCCATTCAAAATATTTATTAAATTTTCTAACTGTGGGCTAGAACACATGAACAATTTTATGGTGCTTATAAAAGATTAAAATCACTCTAGCCCACTGCAATACCCTCATAGACAGTGACTAGCTCAGTGTGTGTGTGTGTGTGTGTGTGTGTGTGTGTGTGTTCCCATGTACACATATGTGCATGTAGAGACTGGAGGACAACCTTGGTGTCATTCCTCAAATGCCAGGCACCTTGGCCTTTGAGACA
>LR749907.1:272735-393997 GCA_902729485.2 Mus minutoides
TCATGCTTAAATGGCATATTGGATAGTCCCAGCAACACTGCCTGGTACTCTAATTTTGGAGAAACAATAAATGAGAGAACTATCGATTGTTTATAAATCTTTACTCAGGGACACAAAATAACTACTCCATTGAACTTTTCCTCCAGCACTTTCCTGGGGAACTCAGCTAAGCCAGCTTCAATTTACCAACCAAGGTCAAGAGCACCCACATCAGAATTCACCTCAAGACTCTTCGGATGGTATTGATCTCACGGTGGGGCTGTTTCTGAATGGTTGCATAACAGGCTAGAGACAGCGTGTAAAAGCAGCCAGTGGGACAGTTACTGTCTGAACTCTTGTCAGAGGTTCCCAGAAGGAACCCAGTATAGCTCCCCCAAGCCCCAAGTGGAAGCCAGATGCTGTGGTGTGAAGCTACAAGCCCAGCACTGGGACTGGGGGAGAGACACCCTGACCCCTGCAATCTTGTCCAGCCAGGAAAGCTGAGTGGGTGAAGTCCACATTCCATGACAGATCCTGTCTCACAATAAGAATGTGGAATGGAACTAAAGAAGACACCTGACACTGACCTCTGCTTGCTATGTGTATGTGTATGCGCATGTACTTCTCCCCACACGTGTGCACTCTCTTGTTCAAACACATACATACGCCACACAGACATACATGCACATATGTGCACACATACTTGCATATCTCTATATATGTGTGTTTACATACACAAGCATATACATACTTCCTTCCTATCATGATTTGGTTCATGCTATCAAAGCTTGTGTCTTCCATCTCTACCTCCTTAGGGAGTTCTAGCAGCTGAAGGCCCACGTCCTACCCTACTGTCCTATCTGCCACTAAAATGGGAAATGAGACTATGGAATATTGAAAATAAGAAAAAGGACAAGAAAAGGAGAAACACAGATTCAGCAGGCATGCATCATTAGCAGGAAGCGAGCTGGTCCCAGGAGCAGTGATTGGGCACTTAAAGAAATAAGGACGAGAAGGCAGAAAGAAACACCAGCTTGCCAATTTTGCAAAGTCAACGGCATTAAGCAGTTTGACTCATAACACAAAAGAGCCTTTTTGAAAATTAGCAGACCAAAGCATGCTGCAACTCCCCACTCAGCCCTCGGAGGGGCAAAAGAGGACAATCCTTTTTATTCTGAATTCTATTGTTGATGCGCTCAGGCCTAGGGGCTCTGTCCTAATTTCACAGCCTCCTCCAGGATATGTCAGTCATTCCCATGTGCTGGACTTCCCCTTTCAAATGCTTAATGACTCCTGTAGCCAACTTCCCCTCTGAATTGTAAACGGGATCCACCTTAGAAAATTCCTGTTAATTTTCACGTGTCCCCCTACCCATGGGTTAGGGCACGTGGGACCGTGTTTCCAGACAGACATAAGAACTGGCAAGGCTGAATGAACTCAGACCCCAGGAATCTCAGAGATATGAATCCATGGGAGTGAAGCTGCTCCCTACCTGTCTGCTTGCCTGCTCTGGAACATATAACCACAACACCCCACTGAGGACCACGAACCCTGAGTTCTGTAGTGTAGCACCCTGAGGTCTTCTCCATGCTAATGAGGAATCTAAATAGCCCTGAGACTTTAGCCAATGAACTTCTCTTCCTGGATAGTCCTTCCCCATAAAAGGTATTTAATCCCCTGTTCAACCCAAATCAAGCATGTGCATTTACATCCACCATCCAATAAGCCACTAGGAACAAGCAAGGATCGGCTCAGAGAGATGATTCATTAAGGATTGCTCCGAGGAGTTGAGATGAGAAAGTGAGGCCTCTATTCTTCAGCCTCCTCTCTGCCAGGCTTTGTAGAGACAAGTTCATGGCACTCCTCTGGAGGTCACATGTTGTATGGAGCTCTCTCTCCTGGTGTTGTCTCCACTCTTTGGTGTCAGATCTATGGATGTCAGTCATTATCCACTGTTGCATCCCATTACCTTGTCTGCATCCTTGCTCATAGACCCTTTATCTGACTCACCTACCCATGCATCTCTTGGGCATGAGTTTCAACGTCACCATCTCCCAAACCGGGTTTCCTGTCCCTTATCCTCATGACTCATCTCCAGCACCCTCTTTCTGAACCCTTCCTGCACTTCCTGCCTCCATAAGTGGTCTGTCACTCATCTGCTACACATTTGCAGGAGTCTGGGTGTCCCGCACAGAGGACTACTCCACTTCCCATACCCTCTAAGACTGCCTTATTCCTTTCAACCCTCATCCAAGCCAGAACGCTTTCTTGCAGGTTTCCTATGCAGCCTCTTAAATGCTCTTTGCCTTTGATCTTGAGCCACTTCAAGTGATTTTTGATTTGTTTATAAGTTATGTGTATCCATGCAAGTCTGTGTGTGTTATGTGCACATAAGTACACATGTGGGGGAGGAGGGGCCAGAGAGAGGGTGGAAGTCCCTGGAGCTGGACTACAAGAGGTTGTGAGCCACCCAAAATGGGTGCTTGGAAACAAACTTGGGTCCTCTGGAGGAGTAGTCAGTACTCACTGACTTCGCCAATAAGCCATCTCTTAGTTTCAAAGCTTTTTCTAGGAAGCTGTGGTGGGGTTTATTAAATATATTTTAGAATAGATTTTAAAAGTAGGGCACCCCTAGAGTATGGATGTAGACTTCTCTGAGAGAGTGTCATCTCTTACTGATCCTATAAAGCAACAGCATCTTCCATAAATCCAAATATGACTCCCCTAGGTAAGCCTTCTGGTACTTCAGACTGTTGCAAGGTCAAGTCTACATGTGTCCATTGTTGTGCCTTCTAGTAGCTTCTACTGCAGCTTCGTTCACAGTCCACTTTCCTTTTTTAAATCTCTGATACTTTATTGTACCCATCCTGGCTTTCCACCTCTGGAAGTCAGTACGTGTTGCTCCTCTGACGAGAAGACTCTACCTGAACCTGCCAACCTTTCCCAACCCAGCTCAGAGTGACTCACAAGCTGATCACGCTGCTCAGTTAGAACAGGGAGCCTGTGTTTTGCATACACTGGTGCATCCTCAGGGCCTATGACTGTGCCTGGAACCTACCAATGTGGAAGGCACTACCAATAAGTGGTTAGTGAACACTAAAAATGTGCAAAGTGTACACCAGGAAATGCTAAAAATACAAAATGCATCCTTGACTTAGAATATTGAATATCAATAGAATATGAAATATCTCTGTATTTTATTTTGATAACATTTTGAAATAGTGTTTTACATTTGTTAAAGTAAATTAAATGCTTTAATTTAATATTACCTGTATGGGTCACAATATACTTCAACTGGAAAACTCTAACTGATAAATATTTGCTAATTGGTAAAAATGTTAAATCTCTGCTTTCTAAATCTGGGTCCTCTTCCCATGGGAGCTTCCTTCAAATCTGGGCCATTGTGTTCTTTTTGTCAGATTGTACCAAATTACCATTTGCATGTCTGGGAAGGTGCTACAGACAGACCTCAATTGGGTCATCAATCCGCAGGAAAATGGGGTTCCAGTACAGGTGGGCAAGGAGTTGGTGAGAAGGGGGTGACAAATAGACACGAACACACGGGAATGCTGTATCTGGATGTAATTTGTCAAATTGAGCACCAGACTTTTAATACAGAAGAAAATAAGGAAGTTAGGGTGACACATTGGCAAGATACAATGAGGTTACCGGATGCTTACACAAAATGACTCTTACACAAAACAGAGGAATATGAAATATCCTAAACACAAAGACTGGCAGGAACTTGCTTGGTCAAGGCATCTCATCATAGCAAGAGAAAAAGAGACAAACGTTCTATGTGACTAGGAATCAGGGACATGCTTCTTGCCTGGGACCCCATTGGTGAGAGTATTTGTCTCAGTTAGAGTTTTACTGCTGTGAACAGATGCCTTGACTGGGGCAACTCTTATAAGAACAACTTTTAACTGGGGCCTGGCTTACAGGTTCAGAAGTTCAGTCCATTATCATCCAAGCAGGAGCATGGCAGCATCCAGGCAGGTGTGGTGCAGGAGGAGGTGAGAGATCTACATCTTCATCTGAAGACTGCTAGGAGAAGACTTGTTCCCCCCATGGTGAAGGGAAGCTCTCACTGCCCACTCCCATAGTGACACACTTCCTCCAATAAGGCCACACCTATTCCAACAAGGTCACACCTCTTAATAGTGTTACTTCCTGGGCCAAGCATATATAAACCACCACAGTGCTGAACCTCTAAAAACATCATTACACAGACTGGGAAGGAAAGCAACAGGAATAGGGAGCAAACAAATTCATGTCTACAATCACCAACAACAGCATCAGCCATTCTGGGAATTTCCTGAGCTCTGAGCTCTGAGCTCCAGGTACCATTTAGTACTTGATGCACACTGTGTCCGTAAGATATTTCCTAGCAGGCTACAATATTTCCATCTGACATTATAACTATTTCTGTTGTGATAATGAGGAAACAGAGGCTCAGTTTGAGTCAGCCAGCCCTATGAAAAGCTGGTCACACAGCTGTGACTCAAAGCAGGACTTCCTTGCTTAGAACCTAATGTGGTCCACACAGTGGCCTTGAAAGTGTTGATTGGGGACTGTCATGATTGGGACATAGGGATCCCCAGAATCCTGGTCAAGCTGACACAGACACATGAAATAGACCAGCTAAAGCACAGCAGGACGGCAGGACAGCAGGACGGCAGGAAGGCAGGACAGCAGGACGGCAGTGGGGGAAACAACCAGAAGCATACGCTTAAACTCAGATAGAAGCTGCCCTCGCTGGGCGAAGCCCTGACTGCATTTCTTCTGTCCTCATGGAAGGGTTGGACACATGACCTGGGTAAAAGTCCAGCAGAGAAAGAAGAGGCTGCTGGTGCCTCGGTCATCCAAGAAGGCAGCAGGGAAAGGCTGGGATAAAGAAGATGAAAGTCGTGTCAATGGATGAGGGAGAACACCACAGAGCAAAGTGAGAGAGAACAGACACATCCTAATTGCTATCAGGCAGGAAGACAGGCAGAGGGAGCAGGTTTCACTGTTCCCCCTGGGCACAGGAAGAGGAGCTTCCACCCAGCAGCATTTGTGGCTCTCCCTTGGATTTTTATTAAATGCACCACTACAAGGGGAGTGAATGTGAAATTTTTTTTTGCTAACTTAATGTTTTCTGGAAATATCTTCTCCCCTGAAAGCAAATGAGGTTAAAATTTGTTTGAGGCTTACAGAGGAAAATTTTGGGAATTAAAAGCTCTCAGAGGCAAAGTTCTTTCAAAAGAGGAATAGAAATAAAAGCTCTCTAACTTTTTCATTATCATCTCGGAGAAAAGAAGGAGAGAGCTCTCAGGGAAAGGAGCCAAGAGGATTTTAACGGCGTACTCTCCTGGTGCCAGCCAGGGAGCTAAGTGGAGACTGCACATGAAGACCACACCTTAGTGGAGCCCATTGCTCAGGACTGCCAAACGCAGGCTGCCTTTTGATATCAAAAACAAACCACTGCTTTTGAATTTTAAAAAAATGTATAAATTCTTTGAAGAGCAATGTGGGACACCCATCACAGCACTGGGTGTTGGAACACACAACAGAAGTCACTTTGTTTCTGAGGTACACAGATGCACAGAGATCAGTGCAAGAAGACATGACATGAATTATCTTAATAATTCATCGGAGTGCAGAGTCCAAATGACTGTGATACATGAGACAGCTCAGCTGTAGCTAGGTCATTTGCATCCACTTCCCACCATTCAAGGCTCAGGGAGCTTCGGGGAAGAGGGCACAGAAAGAACAAGCAAATGAGGAGGAGAGTTGTGAAGTTCTGGACACGGTGTAGCTTTTGCATAGATCAACTCACAGTAGCTGTGATTGTCTGCACAAGACCTACACACTACAAGCCAGTCGAAATTCTAGCATGAATTTGGAAGATGACTGGCTTCAGTTGCTGCTGAAGGGAGAAGGGTCGCTCTTCCTTGCAGAGGTGGTCACTGCCAGCTGCTCATGCGCCAGAGGCCACATACACCTATGCATTGGACTAGCACTAACTGGACACAGGTAGCCGTTAATACCAAAACAGGAATACAAAGAGGACACGAATCTGGGATGGAGATGGAGTTGGGAATTCTAGGGGGAGTTGGAAGGAAGTGGATGGGTCTGATCAACACACATTGTATAAATATGCAGAACTTGAAAAAATAGTAATATTGCAAGTTATAAAGGAAACCTGGACACTCAATGGTCATCAGCAAGAGAGTAAACTAAGATGCCACATCATCCAAGGCAGCACTCTGAGTCCTTTAGTTCTCCCCATGAGGGGAGGGATGGAGACCACAATGCTTCAAACACCGCATCCTTCTCCGGATCCAGGGATGGGGACCACCACGCTTCAAGCACCGCATCCTTTAGTTCAAACCCATGAGGGGATGGATGGGGACCACAGCGCTTCAAGCACCACATCCTTCTCTGCGGATCCGTCATCACAGTTGGTAGTCTCCCAGAGGAATCTTGGAATTGTTAGCATCTTGTTATTTAGATATTTTAAAATAAACTCACTCAAGAAAAATAAACAAACGATGAATGACCTCATTCTATTTAAAGAATTATACGTCACAGTAAACTTTCATATGCCTATACATTTTTGAAAGTAGAGGTACATTTTTAAAATAATTTTTTCACTGTGGAGAGAGTAAAGTTAGATCGTATTTTAAGGAGGGAAGGTTTAATCTTCATTTCATATCCTTATGTCCCATTTGTATTTTTGGTTATGAATATGGATAATATATAATGTATATACATAAATAGAGGGGGAGAACAGATTAAAATGGAATAGAATATCTCTGGGATGCAAAATACAATTCACTGAGCAGAAACAGTAGTAAGCCAGAATCAATGAATTAATAAATATTTTATCGTTATGACCAATGAGAGTTTATCTCAAGGAGGGAGCAGAGTTTTAATATTTGTGAAGGCATTAACAAAATGCATTACATCATTAGACAAAGGAAGAAATATTATAGAATCATTTTACCAAATGCTGAAAGGCATTGAGTAAAACAGAAAAAAACAGTAAAGAGAAAAATGCTTTAAATAATATATTTTATAATGGATAAATAATACGTATTAAAATAATAATTGAAACTATAAAGGCATTTTAATTTTCAAAAGTATTTTAAACTTTCTGTGATGTCCATTGCACATAGAAAACAAATAATTATGTTTCAAAATCTAAGAGATTCTGGCCAAAAGAGTGGTGAGAGAAACCAAGTTCCGAGGAGCATGCGCTGTGCTTGGGATGTGGACTGTCCTCCACGAGCCCAGGGCTTGAGATATTCTCTAGAAATATTTAGAAAGCTTTAAGGGGAAGAATCTTGGGGGAAGCATCAGGTCACAGAGGATGGGCTCTGCGTCCTGCAGACCTGTGTGGACCAGCCCCTGTGCCTTTCCCAATCAGCCAGACTGTGTCTCATCAAACTGGAGGACAAAAATAAACCCTTCCTCTCTCGAGTTACTTCTTGTCAGGTGTTTGTTCACAACAACTACAAAAGGTAATTTAGCCACATGTTCAGTGCAGAATAATGGTCCGGACGCATCTCCAACTGGGTAGCTTAGAAGCAAGATAATACCACAGACAGGTTTGAGACTGCTTAAATCCCTCTCAGGTACAGTTCTAAGCCTCTGTATAATTTGCATTCTGACAGCATTATATGTCAAGACATTATTGGGCATTTGCTTCTTGATCAAAGACTGCTGTGCTAGGCTCAGAGCTTTCAGAGCGGGAGAAGATAAAAAAGAATGAGAATCAGAAGGCTCTCAGTAGGACATCAGATTTTGAGGTCTGCTAACACTTGAACAGGGCTGACTTTGTGGGACTGCTTATGGAACAGGACTTTGCGTAGGCATGGAGAACAAGGCTGTTTAAAATATTAATCTATGCACAGAAAGATAGAGAAGCAGAAGTGCAGAGTCAGGAGGACAGAGCAGCTTCTCCAGGAGGTGGCTGAGAGGAGAGGCAGCAAGGCACCTGGGGGGAGGGGGTTCGTGGCACCTTTGCAGGGAGGGGGGGTTCGGTTAGCAAGAGGGCAGCCATGGCTCATGGTGGGTGTGAAGACATGGGGCCACTTGTTCACAACAGGACAGTGAAGATAAAGACCGGAGTTTTAGATTCAAGGGTTTGGAAGGCTTTTCAAACTCTACTAAGGAATTTTCAAAGAAGTCTCACTGGAAGAAGATAGTTTAATCTTGACAGGTAGGTACCACAACCACCCAACCGCATACTAGATCTTGTGTTAAATATCAAGCAGCAGATAGAAATATTGAATTGATGTCTAGCAACCCCAAGTTTTACTCACAGCACAGATCCCAACACAATTGTAGGAATCTAATAATAGTAATGATTAAGGATTAATTACTTCTGCTTTCAAAAACATTCAACACATCATCATAATCTCAGCATTTAGAAGGCTGAGGGCAAAAGTGTTGTGAGTTTGAGGTTACCAGTCAATTCTAAGCTAACCTGGATTACCAGAAAGATACCATCTCCCAAAGGAAAATGTATTTAACCAAAGTCTTTGCCAAATAAGCTTACTAGCTAACATCATTGGATTCACCTGGGAGGTTTGTTAAATCCCAGCTTGCCGGACTCCACCCAGGAGTCAGTGGTGTGTTCTAGAAATTTGTACTACAATCAAGTCTCTAGATGATACCCAAGTTGATAAAGGAAGGTTCCCACCTTGCAGCCTATTGACCTTCAGGAGAGATTTAAACACATACACTGTGAAAGCCCAGAGCACAAAAATTCTTGAGTTTGGAGTAGAAAATCAGAATGTGAATAACATTTGAAAAAGTTCCCAAAGCATTTTGATGGACTTATGGATCTACCACATCCTCTCCCCCAAAACTAAGTGAGTCACTGTACCTTTTGTAACTATCACATGGAAATGTTCCTCTTACAAGATCATATCCTGTGGTGCAGGATTCACTGTACAACAAGAGGCTCTGCTCTGCTCACTGCACATGAGAGCCAATCTAGACAACCAAAAATATCATTTGCCTTAAGCATCCTCGAGAAAAATAACTCTGAGGTAGCAATAATTCTACTGCATGCCACAGTTTTCAAATACCATTTTTTTAAACAAATGTTTATCTAAAAGACCAACTGAAGAAGACTAAACCTCTTATGATCCCATACACTTAGCAAGGACTCACGACACAACATCAACAGTGCTGAGGTTGAAAGAGGGAGACATTAACTCCAACCTACTGCAGCAGACTCTCCAGAGATTTGAGACTGGGAGACAAGGCCTTCCGTTTTTCATGCAAACAAGTGTCATTCATTTTGATGGATACACAAGTTGAGTGCATGGTGCATGTCAACTCCACTGGGCCAAAGTCATCAATACACTACTAACTATATAGTTAAATAATTTAGTTACTAAAGTTTATGAAATGATTAAAATATCCACAATCCACAGTTCATCTCTAGAAATTTCCAAGCTGATAATACTATCTAGAACAAGTTTAATTTATTAATTTTATGGTCATGTTTGCTTTTGATCTTTTGCATGGCATCAGTTCCTCATTATTTATAATTAGTTGGAACATAAGAAAGTTTCCTAATGTCTGACCTTACTTAGCTAAAACATGACAGTAGGAAAAACTGCCAAAGAAATGTGCCCTCTGCGTTGGATAAAAACCAGAAGTCTCTTCTTGCATCAACCACAGAGATGGTTGAAGTAGGAGCCAACCTAAAACCATGTTTTTTACAGTCCTGGTAAATTTTCTTTTGTACATTAAATATCTTGAGAAAATTGGAAATACTCCCAATGCCAGCTTCCTGCTTATCCAACGCAGGCAACAACCTGGGGCTTTGCCTTTGAAATTAGACTATTGCTGTCTTCCCGGGCTTTTAGTTACTTCCCTCATCCCTGTAACAAGATATTTGACAAGAAGAAACATTTTTAAAAATTCTTTTGGATCTTCAATTAGAGGCAGGGGTCCAGCGTGGTTAGAAAGGCATGGAGGTCCTACCATTTTTCTCACATTTGCATGGAGCAGGAAACAGGGAGAGATGAAGAGTGGAACTCAACTCGCTTTATTGGTTTTTTTCCAAGCCCACAGTCCATGAGATGTTGCCACCTACTTTCAGGATGTGTTGCCCCACTTTTTAAAACCTCTTGGGGAATGACCCCACAGCCCCATGCAGAGGTGTGTCTCCTAAGTAAGCCCAAACCCAGCCAGGCTGACAGTGAAGATGAACCACGACAACATAACCTAACTATCCCAATTACTAAAGATCAAACATCAAACAAAACTGGACACATCTTTCAAGAATGGGGCAGCCGATAGAGGTCCAGATTGCCTCCTAAACATGGTAACATCTAATGTTCTAAGTGATCTGTCTTAGAGTCACAGGTACACAAGCACACAGGTGTTCTTCCTCATGCACAGAATGGCATTTATGTACTGTAAGTAGGATCTGAGAATCCTCTAAACCTGGGACTCCACTGACACAAGCTTTATTCGCAGCTACTCATCCTCCTCCTTGATTGTGGAGATGGGATGACCGACAAGCCTCTTCTTACAAGGCATCATCCCAAAGACTGTGTTTACTTGGTAAGCACCAGAGAATGTTAATGTGTGTCTGGTTAGCTCCTTCTCTCCAATAATCTTTACTATATAGTTTATGTTTGTTTGACAATGGAGTTAATTAATACCAGGCATTCTGTCTAGATGGTGAGCATCTCTTTTATGGCCCTGCAAGATTTTCTGTGTGTGGTGCTCCTAGCCTCCATGAGGGATCTGAGGAATGGTTTCTCCTAATCCCTGACCATCTGTCCACACTACATTCTGAGAGCTTCTTCATGGCAGCCTTCCTGTGGTCATGAAATGTTAAGGGAAAACTGAGAAATTGATTCAAGCTTCTCTACTTTGATAAATTAGGAAGGCCCCATTCCATCCCTCCCCTTGCCCTGCCAACTGCACCCCGACCCGAATTACTATAGGCTTGCCCACTTTCTATTGCCTGCGGAAATCTGATTTATGAATTATCAAACTTGTGGTCAGTCATTCCACAAGCTCCTCTGATGCTCTTTAAGTAGTGTGAAGTGCTGTTTTTAGACAATTTTCTTTATTGTGATATAAAAAAAATCCTCATCTTATACTGGGTCTTGAACTAGGACACTTAGAATTCAACAGATAATTTTGTTCTTAGGAGCAGTTGATGACTACATACAAGAAAGACTCAAAGCAGCTACCATACAGCAGGTGGCAGATCTGAATAGGTCAGAATAACTAAAGCCCCCCTCCCCCATTCTCAACACACTCCATCTAGAAGCCCAGGATGGCAGAAGGCACAGTGAGTCACATGCTTTCTTACAACAGAATTCAGTAGTCCAGCTAGTTAAAAGTTTGTTTTTTCTCCTGGCCTGAAATGTGAATTCAAGAGCAGGGAATACATCTGTGTACCCTCTCAAGACCTTGAACGGCACCCAGCACATGGAAAGCATTTGATTGATCGAATGACTACATGAATAAACACTAGTTTTTAACCTGATTTATGTGCTCATATACCCTGCATTGCTCTGCCTCACATTGATTTTTACATTAAAGAACTATCATGAGAAATGTCCAATTAGAACATTATGACAATTCTGCTAATGGCATTCTAATGAGGACGCAGACATGTGCCCTTATAGCACGGAGCAGAGAGACAGCAGGGAATCGGGATGCAATAAAGCAGATACCTTTACCTTGCACAGTAACAAGTAAGATATATGCAAGAATACCAAAGAACGTTCTAGAGTGTCCAGAGCCTTCTTGCCTAAGAAGACCAAATGAAGAGGGTCCAATATGTATCTCAGGACTTCTCAGAAACTACTTGCATTTCTTAATAGAGGAGTAGGGAGACAGGGGGGCTTAGGGAGACAGAGGGCTTAGGAAATACTTCTGAGCTTCAGAACAAGAGTGTGAATGCTAAGCAAATCCTAGAAAATAAAAACAAAGCACTTGACAAACACCAAGCACTCTAGCAATGCTGAGTAATGGTTCTGCCTCCCAACAGAGCCACAGATTATTAAACAGTAACAAGTGAGGACTTGCTCTGCCCATCAGAATAAACAACGGCTCTAAGTGACTCGGAGGTTCACACGCAGCAGCGAAGCTTCAGAAGACAGAGTATGTTACCCCCACCCCAACCTTGATGCATTCCTACTTCTCAATCTCCATCTTTGGTCACTTCCTTTCTTCCCTCCTCCTCGGCCCTCCTCTGCCTGTCTTCTAACCTCATGATCTTTAACATATGAAAAAAATTATCCATGGTGAAGACAGACATCACACTGACGTAAGATGCTGAGCAAAGCTCTAAAGTGTCCTTTCTTGCTTTATTTTTGTTCATCATTAGTATTTATCATCTCTATTGTTGTGTGCATGCCATGGACTTGTGGGGGCATGAGTGCCTCAGTGTGCACATGGAGGCCAAAGGTTGACTTTGTAGAGCAGGTTCTCCCCACCTACCTTCAAGTGGGTTCTAAAGGACTCAGGTCTTCCCGTGTGCACAGAAAGCACTTTAAACTACTGAGGTGGCTCAGTAGCCCCCTTTTCTCATTTTAAGTAGTAGAACATTTATTTTTAAAATGCATCTTATTATTATTATTATATGATCGTGTGTTGTGGGGAGGTTGTGAGCACATGCATGTGGGTGTCTATAGATGCAAGAGAGGTTTTGTCTTCTGGAGCTGGATTTACAGGCTGCTGTGAACCACCAAACTCAAGGTGCTCAAACTCTCCAGCCCCACAGAACACCTCTTAAAGCAGACTTCAGTAACTAGAAACCAAATTGCTTTCAAGAATGCTAGCTGAAGGCTCTGTGGGAGATTGACTGTGCCAGTGGCTCAATACATAGTTCCAGGACATCATCTCACTTTGTAATGTGACTTGCTTGACACTCCCATGAAGATGAGGAGTCTATTCCCTTATTCCACTACTTTGGACAGGCTTTTCATCAAAAGTATGAGACAAAAATGACAGTGTATCAGATTCGAAGCTCAAAGGAAATGTGCCTCAGAATCCCCACCACTGTGAAATAATAAGCCTTGGTTAGTTCAGTGACCCCGGAAACTGTGAAGGAGACACATAGCATCTTAGTTAAATCCCAGGTCAGTGGTAAGTAAACGCCCAGCCAACTTCTGAAGCAAGCGATGGATCCTGACCAGTTTGATGGTGCGCCTGACCTAATACACAGCGTATTCCAAGGTACATGAGCTACCTCATCTGAGATGAAAGAAACTCTCCAGCTGAACCACAGACTTGTGAGCAACAAGAAATATCCCTTGACTTTAGCGTAGTTTCTTACTCAATTATACCTAACCAAGATGGACGTCATCTCGTTCTCCTCAGCCCTAGGCCAGTTCAGCATTGAGAACTTCCATGGAGTTCACAGATACCAGAACCCTGGACATCCACTCTGAACCATCACTTTGCAATGGATTCTTGAAAGGTTGACTATTGGCTGTTATGAGTGAAGGCCATCTGTGTATCAGAAGGGATCTTTGTTTTACAATGACCACGATAACTAGTTATGAGTCACGGTGACTCCCACACTCTCAGGTGACAGTTCAATCGTCTGCCGTGTATCACATGGTCCTTGCGAGTCACCACCTTATAAGTTTCATAACCTCTGTAATGAAACTTCCTTACTCCTCACAGTTACTAAATTACTTAAAGACTTGATAGAGAAATTAGTTGAGAGAAGGAAATAACTCCATGAATATAGAAGAAAGGAAGTAAAAAAGTCCCTGCAGACGATGTAACTTATAACAAAACAAGACACAAACAAACAAACAAACAAACTTCACTCCTCCAAATGTTTGTAAAAAAAACAATGAATGCATTCAGCAAAATATCAGGATGCAAAACCAACATGCAAACCCAGCAGATTGATATCTATCTATCTATCTATCTATCTATCTATCTATCTATCTATCTATCTATCTGGAATTTGGTAAAAAATAATAATATTCGAAAGAGATGCAAAACTACCTAGGAACAAACTTAATCTGGCAATAAAATTAACTAATATATAGAAAGACCTCTACTAAGCATGATTTCCTTGCTTGGCCTTCATCAGAGACTCTTCCTCCTGTGCTAGATGGAAACACACGCAGAGTCCTTGCTTGGCCTTCATCAGAGAATCTTCCTCCTGTGCTAGATGGAAACACACGCAGAGACTGGCAACTGATAATTACAGAGAGTGAGAGACCTTGGACACTCAGTCCTAAGTCAGATGTCTCCACTAAACCTATTCCCTTGAGGCTCAGGGAACCCTAGGGAGGAGGCAGAAAGCCAAAGAGGACAGAGGAGACCAAGGGGAGAGGCCTTCAAAGCACATAGGAACTCACAGAAACTATGGTAGCACACACAGGACCTGCACCTGTCTAAGCTAGGTGGGGTTCCAGCACCAAGAAGGGAAGTAGACACAAGACCTGTATTTAATCCAGAATGGCAAATGAAAACTTAGTTTTTTTCTAACCGAGTCTCACTAGTTATAGGAATTCCTCTTAAGGCCAGGACCCCATGTCCAGCCAGTACACGGCCAACATAAAATGAACTCACTGGCAGTTTTTGAAGGCTCTTTGTCTCATAATGTTTTGTTGGGCTTTTCTTTCTTTTGAATCATATGGGTTGCTTGATATATATATAGTCTCCAGTTTGTATTTCTATGCACTTCCTGTGTGTGAGAACTGTGTCTCTGTATCTGTATGTGTTTCCTGTGCCTTTTCTGTGGGGGCTCTTTTGCTTCTGTGTGTTTGGTTTTTATCTCCTCTCATTTTGTTATTGTTAATTTTTAGATGCCTGTGCTCTAATGAGAAAGAGAAAGAAAGGGTATGGATTTGAGTTGCCAGGAAGGTGGGGAAGATCTAGGAGGAGTTAAGGGAGGGAAAACCATAATTGGACTATATTGCATAAAAGACTATTTTCAAATTAAAAATGATTTTTAAAACACCAATGGAAGATATTAAAGACTCACATTAAAAACTTGAAAGACTCCTGAATTCATGACTTAGAATTAATATTGACAAGCTCTCTTTCCTATCCAAAGCAACCTGCAGGGTCAAGGCAAGTCCCATCAAAATTCCATTGATATTTCTCACAGAACTAGGGAAAAATTATCCACCAAATCACGGAAGTCGAGAAGACCACAAGTAGCCTACTCAGGCTTGATTAAAGAGAACCAAATTGGGTCTTGAGAGATGACACGAGGTAAAAGAAGGAAAAGAAAAGAAAAGAAAAAAAAGGAAAAGAAAAGAGAAGAGAAGAGAAGAGAAGAGAAGAGAAGAGAAGAGAAGAGAAGAGAAGAGAAGAGAAGAGAAGAGAAGAAAAAAGCAGACTTGCAGCACAGTCCTGAGTTTGATAACAAACTCCCAGCATGGTCATATGCATGGTCATAACCCTGATGTCGTGAAGGCCAGAAACAGGGGGATCACTGGGACTGGCTGGCTGCCAGACTAACTTCAGTTTCAGAGAGAGAGAGAGAGACAGACAGACAGGCAGAGACAGAGACAGAGAGACAGAGACAGAGAGACAGAGACCATATACACCATATACACCATATACACATTCACACACTAGTAAAAATAAAAGAAAAATGTGGAGATATGACAATACCTGATTTCATGCTACCAGAGGAGAGTAACAACAACATGGATTTTGACATAAAAACACAATCCAATACCCCCCCCCCAAAAAAAAACAAAACAGGAGAGATGTCATAAGTAAATGCATATATCTTCAGCCAGATGATTCTCAGAAAATTACATGTATTTGAAATGGCATCTTCAAAAAAATGGTGTGGAGAAAACTAGATGTTCCAAGTCTTAGAACAAGTATTGACATTTAGATGCAATGAATGTATAGAACTACAAACAGAACATATGCACAACATATTATAACAAATATACCAACAATACAGGACAAAGAAATATTATTGAAAGCTTGAAAGAGAATTAGGAATTCACTCATAAAGGCAAATCACTCATAAAGACAAATCTAACAGAATAACAGTGAATTTCCCACTGTAAACTCTAAAGGCCGAGGGGTCCGAAATTCTGTATTTACAACCAGGAAAGAAAACGACTAACACTCTGTATAGTTGTACCCGGAAATGACACTCAGAATATGAGGAAAAATAAAAATCTTCCCAAAATCCCATTAACTAAAACATCTACGACCATCAAGCTAACACTAAGTAGAAGATACTTAAAGGAATCCTACTTAAGAAGAGGATTATAAACACAAATGCCATAAACAAGCAAGAAAAATGAATTCCACTAGCATGAAAGAAAAGCAAAGAAGAATCAGAAAACAACAAATATTTAAAAAAGCAATCCAGTGGCCAGAATCCTTTAATACTTTTATATTATTACCCTAACTGTAAATGGTCTTAATTTTTCAATTAAAACTAACAGGTTTCTTGACCACATTAAAATGCAAGACTCAACTATTTGCTGCTCACAAAGAAACCCACTGCATTGGCAACAGCCTTCCCCAGGAGTGAAAGGATAGGAAAAAAAATGCTATTCCAAGAAAACGCCATCTATAAGTAAGCATCAATGCTGTACCCTCACATTCAGCCAGCAGACTCCAACCCCACTGCTGGAACATGGTTCAGAATGGAGTCGTGTGAAGAGAATTCTGAGTGCCTGTGAGAACACTCCAAGAAAGCAAGACAAGAGTCTTATGACCTCAGATTGTTCTTGGAAGATGTTTTTGTGTCCTGCCCAGGCGCAGCAGGTAAGAGTGGGTTTACTTCAGATTAACCACTGCAACAAAGTGTTATTTGTGCATAGACTTCTACAGAAAACCTGGTTTTGCCACATGCCGCTTGTCCTTGTGGCTGTATGCAGCTGAACGCATGTGACCTTTCCTAACCTTCAGAGTGTTAATTGTCTGAGGCTCTGAATAAAGTTGGCTAATGCATAGGACTTTTGGCTGCCTCCTTTATTGGCTCCCTTTTCCCAAGTCCCTACATTTCTAGAACAGTGACACCTATCTTTGATCAGAATAAATAGAAGGTCACTGCGTATTGACTGTAAGTGCACATGCCCTGGAGAACAGTACAGTCAATTTCATAAAACAAACACTACTAGACACGAAGGAGCAGATAGATCCTGATACAATCTTCAACATCATTTAGAGAAAAAAAATTGAACAGTGGATCATCAAAGTTAAACCATACTGGATACTTCTCACCTTCTAGTTAGTTCTTAAAGTGCCAGGACCTGCGATGCATGACATTGGGGAGGAGAGTCAGTAATGACCTCACCCAGCTGTAAACACTACAAACTATAATCATCATGTATTAATACAAAGAAGAGACTTGAGGCTGAAGATATTTCTTAGTTGGTACAAAGCTTGTCACATATGCAAGAGAACCAGAGTTAAACACTCAGCACCCCTAAAGACAGCTGTGTACAAAGGCAGGCAAATGTCTGTAATCCCAGTTCTGGGGAGGTAGAGGCAGAAGGACCTAGGGCCTTGATGGCCCACCATTCTGGTTAAATCCAGATCACAGGTTCAGTAAAAAACGCTGTCTCCAAAACAAGGTAGAGAGACCAACTGAGGAAGATAAATTATCTTGACCTCTGACCTCAACATGCACACACCTCTACACACACCATACAATACAACAAGACTCATGCAAGCAACCGTCCTTGTTACTCATGGCAGAAAGTGTGACCTAAGTAAAACTACACTAATGCTCGGCAGAGAAACAAAGTACTTAGACAGGTGTGCACACACTCACAGGCACAGTCAGGTCATCATTCTTTTTGTATTGGAAATGTTTGTCAGTATCCACTCTTGGCAATTGATTAGAATTTCTATACAGAAAAAAAAATCAACAAAGATAGAATATATGAAGAACATTAGCAGTATGTATTTTGCACAGACTACTTACTTAATTCACACAACAGAACGAATACTTCTTTCAGTAATATTGGGAACTATTATTTTAAAAGTACATATTCACATCATTTAAAAAAACTTAAGAATCTGCATCAGAGGTAGCATGGTTTCTGACCATAACATAGTAAAACTAGAAGACAGTAATACTGAGAAATCTCTGAAAAAAAAATTAGACAGCTTACCTCTATAGAATCTGTGGTTCAGAGGAAGTCTAAAACTGTTTACAGCTGAGTAAAAATTAAAACATGATATTAAATTTTACAAGAGGTCCAAAGCAATGCTAAGAGAGAAAGTTATAGCACTCACTGCTCATGTAGAAATGAGGATAATTCTGGAATCTAACCTAATTTCAGCCAACAGCATCTAATGTAAGAATCCAGGTTAAAAAATAAAGAAAAAGGAAGTAGAAAGATGATAAAGCAGTTAGAGCATTGGCTGCTCTTCCAGAGGACTTGAGTTCAGTTCACAAACCTGTATTAGAGGCTCACAACCACTTTTAACTCCAGCTCTGATGGCTTGGATCTCTCTTTTGGCCTCTATGGGCTCCCACAGTCATGTGGCATTCACACAGAAACACGTGCACATAAATAAAAAATTAAGATTGTTTTTGTAAGAAATTAGAAAAATGTAACATAATATAGAAAGCAAAAGGAAAATGAAATAGAAAGAATTCAATGAAATTCATTTTTTAAGACAGAAGATTAAAGCAGATGAGATAATATTGTATGGAAGAGATCTCAAAAATTCTATCAGATAGCTTGTAGAGATGATCAACATTTTCAGAATAAGGGTGGGATTCAAGATCAACCCACAGCAAGCACGCTGAGAGAGAGACTATGGAAACAGTCCAATCCACAATAGCCCCCAAAAATAAAAAATCTAGGACCAAACAGAGTAAAGAGAGCCAAAGACCTTTCCAGAGGAAACTTGACATTTTGGAAGAGAGAAACTGAGGAAGATACTAAGCAGTGGAAAGAATTTACATGCTCATGGATGGGTGGGACCCATATTGTGACATGTGCAACCTTACCAAAAGCATCTTACAGATTCAACAAGTCCCAATCAAAGTCTACAAATAAACTTTTAATATGAGTGACAGAAATAAAGAAAAGAGAGCAGTGGCTATGATGAATTTCAAGCAGGAAGCTGTTGGTATGGCCTCACACCTGCCAGGTAGAAGGAAAGGTTACAATCTGTACTCGTCGATTAGGCAATTAGCAGAAATGGCAAAATTGCTTAAAAGTCACAATCTACCAAAATTCAACCAAATGGACAATCTGGATAGGTCTATAGCCATAGAAGAAATTGAGTTTGTAATTTAAACCTCTTCAGAAAATGAAATCTCCAGACTCTGGGGTTTCACTAAAAATTCTACCAAATAGTTATAGAAGAGTTTACAAAGATTGTGGCTCATTATCTCTTCCAGAAAGCAGAGGAGAAAAGAACAATTCTTGATCGTTTTATGAGGCTTGTATTATTGGATTCTAAAGCCAGAATAAAATGAAAGGGAGAGGTCTGGAGACAAGCGAGGGATGGCTTACTAATATCTCATGAACGCACATGTTAAAGTCCTCAAAGAGAATCCTTTTTAAAGTTTTTATTTATTTATTGTTTATGTGTATGGATGTTTCTGCATGCATGCAAGCATGCATGTTTGTGCCTGTTGTCTATGGAAGTCAGAAGAGGGTGCTGGATTTCTTGAGACTGGAGTTACAGATGATTGTGAGCTGCCATGTAATTGCTAGGAATTGCACATAGGTCCTCTTGAGGTGCTCTTAACTGATGAGCCTCTCCTCTAGACCTTCCAACAGAACCTTATTAACCAGGCTCAACCACATATGCCCTTGGTCTGAATTAAGATCAGAACTGCTGCCATGCAGCAGGAACTGCCCCTTCATTTTTATAATTGCCACCTTAGTTTCAAAGAGCTACCTGGTTCAGTGAAAACACCTCCCAGAGAAACCCTTTGACAAATGAGAACTGTTAGGTTTTATGTTCCTTGATACTTCAGCAGAGTGCAATGACCTTCTCATGATCTAACATGAGAACCAGAGGAAAGAAACTATCAGATGAGCAGAAACACCCTCCCGAGTCAACCTTATTTTGTTTCTGGTCCAAGTCGTTCCTCTCAGAGAGCTGCTACAGGCCTCTGTCCTCAACAGTCTCATTTCCAGCTGAACCTTTTGTCTTGTGACTCCTCTGAGCAATCTATAATAAATGTCTATTCATTCCAGCAGAGCATGAGACAGATTCCATCTAAGCCTGGCTTGCTGAGCCAATGCATTTACTGGGGTTACTTACAAGACCATGGGTGACTCAGAGGCAGCTGTATTACCAAAGGCCCTAGCCTAACATGCGCAGTGACTCATGAAAGTTGCACTATAGGTGGAAAGGAAATCCTCTTTTTGTTTTAAAATAGCCATCACCATGGAACCCAGGACGCCAGACTACATGGCATTCATCTCTACTGCTGTATAAAAAGAATGTGCTTGTCCTGAGAATGAACTTGTCACAGACGATCACAATATGGAGGCAGGGAGAGAATTCTTGATGCTGCCATTTACTCTAGGGAAGTCATCATGTTTTCTACTTTTTAAGGCGACTAGATTTCCTTTTTTTCATTTTCCTAAATCCCAATCAACTAGAATTCTGTTATTTGAGACCATACATTTACCCAGATCAGGCTGAAGCGAGCTTGTCCTCTGAGATCTAACTGAAACCTATTTGCATCCTTTCCTCTCATTCTATAGTAATTCACTTGCTTTTCCAAGATTTCTGCTAGCTGACAGGGATTTACAGCTTCCTTATTACATTTTTATCTTGGACCTTCCTTTATGTCTCCTGAAGCTTGATGGTCCCAGGAAGACCCATCTTTCTTTATACTACACTTCTGCAGCCATAGATTTCATCTCCTTTCCTTTGACATTACCACAAACCACTCACAAGGTGGGCAGGAGGGTGCCTGTGCATAAAGCTGTCTTATGAAACTTTGCAGTTATTGAGAGCTCTGTATTATAGAAAACAAAGACGTTGAACTGACTGTTAGACATGCCTTTTCTCTTAAGCCACGTAGAGTCCCGCTTGCAGCAGAATGTTCCACTAGCTTCGTTCTATGACCTCCCTGGAACCATATGATATAGCCTGGTGCTCTTCTTCCTTCTAGAAACCTCCATTACTTTTTCAGATTTCTTATTTTTCTGATATCTCATCCTAGGGCTCCTTCATCCACAAATCAAATCCTCACTTCTATCCCACTGAACAAGGTAACCCATCACTAGCTACTTTTCTCCTGGATATGACAAGGGCAACTTAAGAGAGAAAGCCTTTACTTTGGCTCACAGTTTCAGGGGATACAGCCTGTGATGAGGCAGAGAGGTATAGCAATAGGGACAGGAGGTAGTTGGTCACATTATATCCACAGTCGGGAAGCAGAGAACAATGAGTGCTGGTGTTCAGATCTCTTTCTCCTTCATATTCAGTCCAGGACCCAAGCCCAAGATATAGAACTGTCTACATTTAGGGTGGGTGTTCCCACCTCAATTTACCTAAATCAAATAATCCCTCATTGACATGTCTGGAGACTCGTTTCCTTAGTAATTATAATTCTCATCAAATTGACAGTTAAGATTAACTATCAGACTCAACCTAGGCCTCTTTGTACAAATCCTAAAGTTATCATTTAGTTGGAAATACTGGAGTTTGGTAACATGGTAGCTCTGGTCTGGGAAGTGAATCCAAAGGGGTAGGAGCAGAAAGAGTCCATTTTCCTCTATAGCACGGGGTCTCCACCCCAGCACTCCAGGCAACTTGGAGTAGATGAGTCCTCTGTTGGAACAGGAGAAGGCTGTCCTGTGTGTGGTTAAGACACCAGTAAGCTCACACTAACAGCCTTCCCTGGCCATGAAATTAAAAAAGAGCATCAAAACATTCTAAATTACCTACAGCGGTCAAAATGGCCACTAGGTGAGACACCCTAATCTAGGGGACCCCTCTATAGTCACCCACAACATCAGGCACAGTAGCATTACAACTGTGGGACAAACCCAAGGAAGATCACATTAGCTGACTTGATCCTACAGCTATAAATGATCACCAAAAATCCAATTTCAATAAAAATTTGTAAACCGAATGCATATTCAATATCTTAATTTTTTAATAATGTACTTTGGCACACAGCTTTGGTGATAATATTTCAGGGTCATACCAGCTAATTAGTATCTAGGAAATGCTTTAAAGATAAGACCATTTACATTATTAGAGGAGATTTTATAGCCTATACTGCTGAGAAAATGAATTTTGCTAAAAGACCCTCTGACTTTCTGAGGGACAGCCTCTACTGCTTCATCTCTAACTGCTCAGTAACGTTATCATTTTATGTTTAGTGGTTCCTGACATTGTGCTCAAAATATTTGTTTACCAAAGATGACCTACTTTGTTACTCTGCCATAAATAGTTTTGATCATTTCCAAAGCCACACTGGGATCTCAACTGGAAGGGATAAGAAAAAAGAAAGAAGAATTCGATGAGGTGCAGACTGTGCCAGAATGGCTGAAACAGTGACTGGCATGAGAGTCAAATAGACTGTCAGAGAAGTTCCAATCCAGAGTCCAATCAGCCTTCTGATCTTGATGTGCAGTAAGCTGGCAATGATCTGGTTCTAAGGAGCTCGTGTGGCTGCCAGGATATCTCAGGGGGGCAAGGGCTGGCTCAGCAGTTAATCCTGCAACTTTTACAAGGGGCACAAGTTCTGTTCCCAGCACCCACATCAGGTGACTCACAACCATTTGGAATTCTAGTTCCACAAACTCTGATGCCCTTGTCTGCTGTCTTCTGATATGGCCCACAATTTGTGCACATACATGTACTCAGGTTCACACATGTATGCAGAGAATAAAACTCAAATATCTTTGAAAGGTCTCTGTGTATGAGCTGAGAACATAATGTGGTACACACAAAACATTCTGTTTCAGTAACATTTCTGATCCACTGGTGGGTACCCCTTTCAGCAATCCAACATCAGGGGTCGAAAGAGAAAGATGGATTCCAGATCCATGCCGCTGGAGAAATGGAAATCTTAGATTCATCCCACCTGACTAAGGAAGAACCAAGACATCTGCCTGTTAAGGTGGTGGCCCATTGTGTTCTGGAGGTGAAAAGCCAGCCCGACTGGGTTAATAGGTCCTCGGCAAGCATGGGCCAATGGGTATTGATTGATTGTTTAAAAATAGCTGTATAGGAAATGATTTATCCAAGAATATCCCAATACCTATCAAGAATATGCAAAGGGGGAAGTCCAGCTGCACACCTAACCACATCTTTAAACACTTATTGCTAGTAACAAGTCCCTAACGCGGAGAGAAAGAAATTAGAGATATAAGATTATAAATAGAGGTCAGAAGAACAGGTAATCAGAAAATGTAGTTGCCAGGGTACTAGATCCCTTGTGAAACTGTTGGCTATCATGAGGGCCCAACTTCGACCTTCAGAACCAACGTTTTGAAAGTCAGGTGTAGCAGCACATACTTGTAACCCTGGCACTGAGGAGGTGGAGACAGAAAGATCTCTGGGACTCTCTTTATACAGGCAGGAAGTAGTTTGGCCAGTGTTCTCTGCCCCATCTGAGGGCTTTTCAGTTTTTCTACGGATGTTTCCCAGCTTATTGTTGTGTGCAGCTGTTTGTTATTTAGGTCAAGAATATCCTGTGAGTTTGGCAGACGACAGCCTACAGCATGGAGGAAGTTATGAGAATTGTGGTGATGATCAGTGGGGATATCTGTCACCAAATACATGATGTTCTGCCAAATGGGGAAAAAAAACAGTATGGATGTTTTCTTCTTCCAGCTGTGGGGCTTAACATAGGATGGGGTGATACAAGGCTCGGGATAAATCTCAGTTGGCAGAGGGGTTTCTTGGCATGCACAAAGCCATGTGTTTGATCCCCACCACCGCATACGCCAGGTAGAGTGCACACCTGCAATCCCGGCATTTGGAAGACAGAGGCAGGACCGCCAGCAGATCAAGGTCATGCTCAGCTGTGTAAAAGTTTGAGACCAATCTAGGATCCATGAAACTGTCTAAAGAGAAGGAGAGAAGAAGGAAGAAAGATGGCTTAAAATTAGTTATCAGGAGCCAAATATACCTGTAAGTGTGGCGTTTGTCATTGTGGCCCTGCAGAGACTTTAAAGAGTTTGAGTTTGTAGCCAATTAGAAAAAAATCAGAGATACCATTTGAAAATCCTAAACTGTTGATTTTAAAAATAGTACTAACGTAACTGTCCAGCATTTCCCCGAAGGAACTACAAACAAAGGCTGGGCACCTTGCTCCAGTCTCTCCTGCCACCTACCACACTGTTCCGCTTGGTAGATGCCTTCTTTAAGTTTTCAATTTGTATTTTTAAGTTTTAATCTTTGCCTGACTTGTGCATTAGCCGGTGACCTCTGAATGAACCAGTTTCCTGAGTTAGAACTCAGGAGTAAGCCCACACACATGGATTTGCATTTGATAATGATGGAGCTGATCCTGTCCTGAGTGATCACAAGTTCACTCACACTGTCGCTTTCCAGGAGAAGTTTTTCTCTTGGGAGCCACTCTACAGAGGTAATGTAAGCAGTGGGCACACAGTCCTAAGATTCCTCCCCTGACACTTTGTGGATTTAGACTGTGATCCTTTAAAATGCTGTAGACCAGTGTGTGTGTGTGTGTGTGTGTGTGTGTGTGTGTGTGTGTGTGTGGTGTGTGTGTTCGTGCTTGGACATGAGTGTGGAAGCAACTTGGATATAGTTCCTTAGGAGCCATCAACCTTTTGAAACAAATCCTCTCAGTGAGATCCAGAACTCATTGATTAGGTTAGGTTGGCTGCCCAGTGAGTCTTTGGAGTCTCCCTCCATCTCCGCAGAAGGGGGCTCATAAGTAAATGCCGCCATATCCTGTTTTTCTTATACAGATTCTCAGAGTGGAACTCAGGTCTTTGTGCTTGCACGGCGAGCAGCTTGTCAGCTAAGCCAGTTTTCCAGCCCTCCATTCATATTTATTTTTAAATTGTGTGTATGCTAGTGGTATGTGCACATGTGTACATATACTCAAAGAGACAAGAAGACGGCGTCCCATCCTGTGGACCGAGAGTCACAGGTGACTGTGAGCCTCCTGATGTGGGTGCTGCAAGCCAAATTCCAGTCCTCTATAAGAGTAGCAAGCACTCTTAAACACTGAGTTCTTTCTCCAACTCTGCTTTCATTTTGTCTCTAGCATGAGTACTGTAGTATAAAAATAAATATGTTATGCAACGGACATTATGATTCATTCGCTAACTCACCTACTAAAGCTATGATGGCTAGAATGTTTTATCTTGACCTGAGAAAGATGATTAGCCTTCACTAACACAGCCACCCTGTTTTCTATATATCAAATCAGAAAGACATAGCGGTTCGAGAATGAGTGCTGAGCACTGAGACTGGTCACTCGAGAGATCTATGTGAATAGAAAGTCCAAAGGGTTGAAGGGCTTAATTAAAGATCTGATGGAGAATAAAACTGTGCCGGGGGCTTCTGGCTTGTGTCATTGGTAAAGTGCAAGTGGAAAGAAACACAATGGATTTATAAAGAACCCAACACCCTTGTTTCTGCATCCCTCAGAAAGAATGCCGACCTGATCCATAGGAACTGACCATTGATTGGTTTTGTCCCGAGCACAGATCTTTGCTATAGTATGACAACTATTGTGTTGTACTGGAAGAAACCAATGGCCACCCTGGATCCTGGATTCCTTGTCTTTTTTTTTACAAGTCTTTCTTTCAGAAGTTTGCCCATTCCATTGGTGAAGGAAAGTGGTCTTCCCTTTGTCTTTTTGTTTGCTTCCTTCTGCCTTTCTTTGCAATGGGATTTATGAGATTGAGTGTCGAGATGCCGCCTGGCCAGTGGGGAGGAGCCAAGGAAGTGAGACTCTCTAAGCCAGTTGGTGGGGCCCAAGGAAGTGAGACTGCGCATGACCAGTGGGGAGGAACCAAGGAAGTGACCAGTTTTGCTTTTCATCTAACCCACTGGGAAAACGCTTTCCAGAGATCGAGCTGTAGACTACCTGGCTCACCCATCTTATAGTTGACAGCCCTTGGAGTTAACATCTGAGGCTAATAAATGCCTTTCTCGTTTACTCTCTTGTGTCATTGTGACTCCGCCTCCTGAGCATTATATTGTTTCAAAGGCTGAGTGGTCTCCTCCCCTGCTGCTATGGCTTAGATGAGATCCAAGGTTCATCCTAAGACTCAAACCCCAATTTCCTGGTATGAAAAAGTGCAGCCTTAGACAGTGATGAGAAGTGTGAAGGCTTTGCCTTCTCAGATGGAACTGGCACTCTTAAGGACAGGCTCAAGACAGAATGGAATGCATGGATGCAACACCACTTACTTCCAGCAACTTCAACTTGGAAACCAAGACCGAGGCCTCACTAGGTACCAAACACATTAATTTTTTAATCCTGGGCGTCTCAGCCACCAGGACTATGAGAGATACATTTCTTTTTTTGTTTAAAATATCCAATCTGGGATATTTCATTACAGTACCACAAACAGACTGAGCCAGTATTCAGAATTAAAGACTAACATCTAAACCCTCTTTGTAGCCTGTGCATTCCACTATGACCTAATATCTTTAATGTCATCTGATATGGAAATGACTTAGGGCTTCAATCTGTCCCTACCTCTAGTCTCCCTAGTATGCAGGGGCCAGGCCCATCACAGGTCTGCATGCTTTCCCTGGTTAGAACACATCCCCTAAACATCTGGCTGGTAGAGCTTTTATGTCTCTTTTTAAATAAGGAAACCTTCCCTAACTAGAATGTCTTCAGCAAGTACCTTTCTTTAACATTATTTTGATTTCTGATCAACACAAACGCCAAGTTCACTGACTGACTTCTTTCTTGGTTCCTCCTCTACAGTGTAAGGACCTTGGCAATCTAGACAAGTGTGGCCTCCAAGAGAGGGCCTCAAACATATGATGGATAATAAATATCAACTTTTGGGGGGTGGTGCCTGTATAATTCTTTTCCTGTGTAGACGTCTAACATAAAACCCAGTGATTAAGACCCCCAAATAATGTTCTGTACAATTAGAACCCCCAGAATTAGAACAGAATGTGACTGCCGCATAGTTAAGCAAGACAGAAAAAAGAAAAGCAAACATTTGTTGAGGAGACATGAGCAACGCTAGAGGAAGTGTATTCTTACACATCTGTAAAGACTGCTGGAGTTCAGGGGATGGGAGAAGGAGATGACAAGAGACTCTGAAGCATAAGCACGTACGTAAAGAATAACGTTATGAGGCTTCAAATGTGGCTCAGCTCTCATAGTTCCAGCAACCAGACCAGGCAGCTCACCACCACCCGTAACCCCAGCTGCCTCCAATGAGTCCTATGCCCTTTTTGGCTTCTGAGGGCACCACCAACCACAGAAACGGACCCAAACTCAGTCACACATACACATAATATAAAATAATAAAAAAAGTTAAAAACCAATCAACAGTATATCAAGAGAGTACACAGGTCCATAGGTCAATAGTGGTACAGAAAAAGAAATGACATCACTATGAATGACAGAATGAAGAAACTGAACATATCCCACTTCATCCAGGAATCAGGATAGATTCTGGGTCGGAGGAGCTCATGAGTAATAAAATGATCTCTGAGGGCCATTTTGTTGCAATACTTAAGATGAACGAGGTGCAGGAAGGCTGGAAATGAGAAAAATCTGAATTTTAAGGTCAGCACCAAGTCTAAGATGGAGTTATTCTCAGTGGAAGATAAAACTAAGACATTCATGTTGGAGGGACGCATCTCTGTAAAAGCCATGTGAACTGTTAGACATTCATGTTGGAGGGACGCATCTCTGGCCAAGCTGTGTGAACGTGTTAGACATTCATGTTGGAGGGACGCGTCTCTGGCCAAGCTGTGTAAACGTGTTAGACATTTATGTTGGAGGGACACGTCTCTGGCCAAGCTGTGTGAACGTGTTAGACATTCATGTTGGAGGGACGCGTCTCTGGCCAAGCTGTGTGAACGTGCTAGAGAGGCAGGTGCTGAGCTTTGTACTTAAGAAGATTTGAAAGGAGGCAGGAAAAGCAGGTAACTGAGCTGCTGGGGCATCCCGGTGGAGGCGCCGCCATTGCATGCCAGTGAAGCTTCCGAGTGCAGGTGGAGAGGCTGGATTATCAATTCATGCCTTCTAGAAATGATGATAATGATATGGCTTGTGCCTGTGTAGACAAGTCCCTTAAGAAAAATCTAAAGGACTGGGAGCAAAGATCTACCTTAGAGGTCAGAGAGAGGAGCAACAAAGCAAAAGAATTTTGTCAGACGGCCGGCCCGAAAATAACAGAACACGCAGACGGCCGGCCCCAAAATAAACAGAACACGCACCTGCTCAGCATTAGAAGGTCAGGTCCCTAACAATAGTATAAATGAATGCAGCTATTTACCTCAAAGCTCAGCTCTTCCTACAGCATCATGATGTCTTACTAATGTCAGTCACAGCACGCATTTATTACAGCCACTTATTATTCTTGTTGACGTGACAGCCTAGCTGGCACTTGCTTGCACACTGAGACCAGCATCTCCTGTAAGAGGTCGCAGGTAAAGGAGCGATGGGGTAGGGGTGGGTACGACATGTTCCATCCTTAAAATGAAATCAAGACTCTGAGATTCCAAGACACAAAATTCTTTCATTTGTGGGAGTTATTTATCCTTCCTTCACAGATTTTTATTATATTTTGGAAGCGTCTGCAGAATTTACTTGCAGTAGAAAGAACGGTTGTTGCGGTATAGAAAGATACTAGATGGAATGTATTTATTAAGCAATCTTGGTGTGGGGTAGGGGTGAGTATGTGTGAGCCATGGTGGAGGCCATGTGTGTGAGCCATGGTGCATGTGTGGAAGGCAGAGGAAAATCTCAGGTGTGCTCGCCACCCACCTTGTTTGAAGTAGTTTCTGGAGCGTCTCACATCTCTGCTGCTGTCTCCTAAGGGCACTGGGACTGCAGACAGCCACTACTGCATCTGGCTTTACATGGTCTCCTGCTTTGTGCTGCAAGCGCTCCCCCCTCCCCAAGATGCCAGCCCTAGAAACTAGCACAGCGACAACATTGCATCTATTAGGAAATGTGATTACAAACTTAGGATCTCAAATCTATGCTTTCCTGACTGTCTGTTACCACGGTCAAAAGGCTGTGACAACCTCACATCCATGTGGGCAAAACTAATAATAAGCCATCCTTCTGACCTTCAGGGCTTCTTGGCTCTAAAATCTTAGCTAATAGTAGGGAGAAATGAATGGGTCTCCCGAAGCAACACACAACACAAACCTTGACCATGGTTATGTTTTCCCTACACAAAGGTCAGTCAGGAGCCGAGCAGCAGCAGATGACCAGGGATGAGCATGAATTTCCTTCTCATCCCAGGTCAGACGGAGGCTGGAAGCTACTCCCGTTAGTTTAATCTAAAGTACAGTTGGAAATTAATACAATAAATATTTTGTCTATCTCCTTCAATTATTTTCAGTGAAGGTGAAGTGGATGGCTAACCACAGAAACTCTCCATCCTTAGCCATGTACTGTGATGGCAGCCATGGCTTCCTAGGACACAGACATGGGGTAAGGACGAGAAATGAGAGCTGTGCTTGCTCCTGGGCCTCCATTTCCTTCACAAATTACACAGCGAGTCCTCTCCTGGAGCTCCATGGAGAAAATATATTTCTTGGCTCACATTTTCTTCCTTTTACCAAGTTGACATTTTTCCTATGTTTATCTTTAAAAGCAACAGAGGTAGGTCAGTCTGACATGCTTTTTAGACCATCATAACTTGACTCAGAGAATTGGTTTAAGTTGATAATGCTAATGGCAAGAGAGAAAGAGAGAGAGAGAGAGAGAGAGAGAGAGAGAGAGAGAGAGAGAGAGAAACCCTGTCTACAAAACTTCAATGACTTCCATGGCAGAATATGTGCATGTGCCTGCCTGCACATAAACACACACACATACACACAGAGTGTCCCACACAACAAAGGCTTTCAGACAGATAGTATCTTGGGTATCCAGTAATGGGATTTGACAAGAACCAGGCACTTGGGCATGGTCAATCAATGCTAATTGACAAAGAAAGGATTCAAAGGCTGATAGGAGTCCTTGAGATCCAGGGTGGTGGGGGTGGGGTCTCTGGCTGAAGACTTTCGGTGGCTTTGGCCTGATCCCTTGTTAGTTCAGATTAATCTTTAAAAGAAAAATTACCATAGAGACACCTGTCTACAGAGATAGAAAGTCCTTCTCTGCCAATTGGGTCTCAGATGTAGAAGATCTTATGTGTGTGTTCCTGTGTTTGTGTGTAGGGGTGTTGCATATGTGTGTATGCACAGAGGCCAGAGGACATATTCTGGGCTGACTGATATCCTCCTGTCTCTACCTCCTCAAGGCTCGGAATACAGGTGAATGCCAACATACCCATAATCTTTCTATAGGTTCTGGGGATCTATCTCAGGTCCTCAGGTTGAAAAGCAGATGCTTAATCAGCTGATTTATTTCCTCAGTTCCCAACAGAGCAGAATGCCAGAATATCAGCAGGATACAGGGAGAAATTCTTGTTGAACTATACCACTAAATTTCTTTCTGATGCACTGTTATTTCTGAAACTGACTAACGTCAGAACATTGGATTATTTTAGGTGCCTAAGATGTGAAATTGTCTGTTACCGAACTACCTTGTTGGCATGGCGATCCTAGAAAACAGTGGTTGGGGGATGGCCGTAGGAAGCGCCCCAGCTCTTAGCATCTGAGAAGCAGAGGCTCACCGGCTCGAAAAAGTCCTCATGTATGGACAGGGCACCAATGCAGGTGCTATACAACATGGCTCCTGAGCTCCTGAACTCACAGCAGTTGAGGCTACTGCACATGATGGGGCCCTTTGACTCTCCATCATGGATTGGGCTTATGGAGTCTGCCCCAGTCACCAGCCCCCACCACCACCACCAATGACAGTTAAGGGTCACTGCGAGTAAGGAGTGCCTTTTCTTCAAGGTGTAGCCACTATGAAATGGCACCCATGATCCTTAATTGCTTATTCACCTACAGGCAGGCAATCAACTCTAGTTAACCTAGTTAAACTCATTGGAGTGCGAGCGCGCACACACACACAGAGAAAGAGAGAGACAGACAGAGAGAGACAGAGAGAGACAGAGACAGGTGACATAAACATACAGAGAGACACATGCAGAGAGATGTGTACATAGAAAGACGTCTGTGCACAGAGAGAGGAGAGATACACATACACAGAGAGAGAGAGAAAGAGAGAGACAGAGAATGAAATTGTCAAAGAATGAATGGGAAAAAAACAACATCTGGAGAGCATGTTGGGAAGAGCCCTGGGTTTGGAGTGATGTATGCCTGTACTAACCAAATCACACCTCTCATAAATCAGACGGATTGGCTCAGTTTTCTGTCCACTTCATGCCTCCGTTTCTCCACATGTAAGGGGAGTACCTACTTCATGCTGTCATTAAAAAGATGAAACAATTCAGTCTCCTAACACATTTTACCTAGTGGGCAGAATAATAGGATCACAATGATTAGCTCAGTGGCTCTCAACCTCCTTAACACTGAGGCCCTTTAAGGCAGTTCCTCATGTGGTGGTGACTGTGAACTATAAAATTATTTTCACTGCTACTTCATGACTGTCATTTTTCTACTGTTATGGATCATAACGCAAATATGTTTGGGAGACGGGGGTTTGACAAACAGGTTGTGACCTGAAGGTTGGGAGCCACTGTGTTATTAGCTTATTAGCACCAGTATGACAATTTCAGGGCACAAGGAGAGCTGAAGAGATAGCTGGGCTGTTAAAGGCTAAGGCTCACAACACTTCAAGTTGTTTCTCCACAGTTTCTCTTTACAGTTTCAGTGCAAAAAGTAGGAAATACTTTTCTCTCTTGTCTGTCTTCACATCCTGGGATGATATCTGTGATACTCTAGGAAACAGGAAAAACAACTGCTACATCACAGAGGTGGGCAACCTTAGCTCTTAGCTTTACCTTGGCTTCTTCTAAAATCGCAGGCATAGTGATGGAGTGTTGGGCATGTCCAAACTTGATTCCTACAGATGTTCTTAGTGCCCTCCAAAAGGGTCACTTCTAGGACTTCTAGAAAGACATCTCCACGGTGAAAGAGACTTCCTGGTCAGTGTCTGTTTAGATCAGCGACTCTCAATCCTCCTAATGTTTTGACCCTTTAATACAATTCCTCATGTTGTCATGACCCCTGACCATAGAATTCTTTTCTTTGCTACTTCATGACTGTAATTTTGCTACTGCTATGAATCATAATGAAAATATCTGATATGCAGGATATCTGATATGTGACCTCAAAGAGGTTGTGATCAACAGGTTGAGAAGGAGGCATTCAGCTACCATAATCATAATCATGGCGTGGACCTGAGGCTGCAAACAGAGAGAGTAGTGCCTCAAGTTTTATGTACACAGTAAATCATTTTCATATATGTATGTGTGTGTGTGTATATATAGATAGATAGATAGATAGATAGATAGATAGATAGATAGATAGATAGATAGATATGTGTGTGTGTGTGTGTGTACATGTGTGTGTGTGTGTGTGTGTGTGTGTGTGTGTTTCTGAGTGCACATGAGCACATGATTGCAGGTACACACATGCCATAGTACACATTCAGAGGGAGGTTTCAGTCCACATTTTCTGTCTTGTTTACAACAAGTCTCTTGTTCACCACTGCATATGCCCAGCTAGCTGGCCCATGGCCTTCCAGAGATTCTTGTGATAATCTCCATCTCACCGTAAGGGTGCTGGGCTTATAGACCCACGCCAGCACATCTGCTTTAAGTGGGTTTGGGGATCCAAACTGAGATCCTTATGCTTGTGTGGCAAGTTGTTCTCTTGCCATGCAGTGAGCCCCTTTCCATGAAGAAGACAGTGTCATCTCCATGAGCAGTGAGAGGCATTGGACCCATTTCATGTGAAGAGAAACTGAGGCACCTGGCCATGTGATGGATGAGGAAGTAGTCGTGTCCCATCTCCTGACTTATGTTGCAAAGATCTTCATTTTTCCTTTTAATGACCTTAATCAAGCAGGCCTTCACAGCCACACCGAGGCCACCCGATGATCCCCTTGTCACTCTGTCATTCACTAACAATGAAATAGCCACTGTTTATAGAGCGTGGGCTTGCATGGAGCGCTAGGTTGACTAGGCTGGCTGCCAGTGAGCCCTGCGGAGCTACGTATTTGCCTCCCCAGTGCTGGGATCACAAGCACAAGCCACCATGTCCATTTTAGGGATTGGGTTTGTTGTTCTTTTGTCTGAGTCCTGGGGATCAAATTCAGGTCCTTGTGTTTGAACGGCAAACACCTTACAGAGCTGAGACATCTCCTCTGAGCGTGAATACCACTTCTGAAGGAGTGATGTGGCTCCATACAACCGAAAGAGAGCTCTACAGAAGAGACCTTTTGTAGGTCTCTACTGAAATTTCTGACACAACCACTAAAGACACACTCGGGCAGGAAACTGACAGAGACTTTATTGCTGAGTCAACCAAGATATTTTATTGTAAGGCAGACATGGTTATAGGACAGACACAGAGATACCCCCAGCCCCACTGCAGAGGCATGCCTTTGCTTTAGCTCTTCCCAGTTCGGCAGACCCACAGAGGCCTGAACAATGCCATTGGTAAGGCCATTGATCTCCTATTCCTATGTGACCTTAGAAAATGGCATAGTGAAACCACCCAAAGTTGCCCAAAAGATTCAAAGTATCTGAAAGTCACTTTTGATATTTAAATCATTGTCTACTGTTCTAGCTGTAGGATCAGAGGGGACCTGAATCTCAAACTGTGGGGTGTGTGTTCCTTTGTAGTTCAACATTCATATCAAACAACGCACATGAGCCCCAGGTGTAACACATGTTTGACTATGTTAATTGTGGCTGGTTCCACAGTTAAAGGAGTCTTTGGTAGCTAAGCAATGTGGCTCCTATATGTCATGACCTGAATCCAAGCTTGAGAAAACAGAAAGGACATGCATTTTAAACCTAAAGATGAGATCTATGCTAGACCAACAACGTGGCCCCAAGGACTACCTAGCCTAAGACTTAATTCAAGAAATCTCTGGGAACAAAATCTGTTAGAGTAACATTAAAGGAAAACTATTTCCTTCCGATCAAGAGAATGGCTTAGGTGGATACCCAACATTCTAATTGGGCAGGTCAACCACCTGGCCAAAGGACCATCCCTCAAGAAGGATGGACCAATTTAAGCCTTATAAGGAGAGAAGAGGAATAATTACCCATTTAATTAGATAAGGTTCTCTCCCTCTGCAGAACTCCCACCCACTAGTGTAGACCTGTGCTGAACCACTCAGAAAATCACAGCTCTCCCTTGCTTCCATCTCTCTTTGAAGCACCTTTCCTGAACCGTCTGGCCTTTCTACAGAGCCTCCCTCCATACCTCGTGCCTTCCACATGGCTGACCTTCATGTTGGCTTAGCTTAAGCTGCAGACCCACACTGCCTTCTCCATCTTCCTCCTCTGAGTGGCTGCTGAGATTTAAAGTTTTGCCTTCTCCTGCTTTATATTTTAAAATGCTAATAATAAACGTCCTTGAACTTCTTTTGAGTCAGCTCTTATATTATTTTTATTAGTGGGACTTATGAACTCCAAGAGTAGACTCTGGTTTCTTCAGCTAATATGCCGTGGTGCTGGTTGGACCCTCCTAAATTCCTAGTAATGTGTTCAGAAACAAGGCTGATTTGGGAACAAAACTATACCTAATTATACCTATTAAAGCAATTCCTGGTTAAAATTCTTTGAGCCAAGAAAAGAAAAATGAGAGAGAGAGAGAGAGAGAGAGAGAGAGAGAGAGAGAGAGAGAGAGAGAGAACAGAGAGACAGTCTGACTCAGAACTGGGCCTCAGGACTTCAGTCTGAAGGATGCCGGCTTGAGTCCACTGTAAAAGCTTCTTGATTCCTTCCTGTGAGTGATGTCACCTCTGTCATCATGCTTCAGCAGTTTCCAGGAGCCCTGAGGAGGTGGTCCATCTGCTTTGTAGCCAAGCAATGGGCCTACAGGAGGATACATGGAGAAATGTCCATCAGGAACAGGCACAAACAATGTACTAACCAGGGAGTCAAGGGGCAGAAGGCAGAGCAGACGGGTCCTCACCTCTTCCCAGCTGGCTTCTTTTGCCTCCTCTCCGCAAAGGGCTTAGCACGCCGGAAGTGCCAGTGGTTTGGAACCAGGTAGATTCTGCAGAGGTTGCGCTGGAGTCCATCACGGGCCATGCAATCTCTGTTGATAAGAACATAGAATAAGTCCCCGGGCATCAGTGACCCATGGAATGTTGTTCTGTGTGGGACCATACATAGTAGACACACACACAGAGGAGGGATGGGGAGGCAAGTGAAGAAAACGCAGAGAGGATACACTACCTGCCGCCTTTCCCTGGGACTCCCCTAGGCAGCTGTGTCCTGGACTGGAGACTTGAGGTGATTTCTAGGGCCTCCCGGCCGTCTCAAAGGTCTGAAGGGCCAAGAGGCGTCATTCCTCTGCCACGTGGGCACCTGAACTCAGAACTCAGCTCCTTGATAACCTCGGCCCCAACTCTCTTGAGTGGATTCTGTCACTGGAATACTATACAATAGAGCAAAATGCAGTTGGAAATTAACAAGAGGTTCTCCCTGGGATAGCCACCAGGGAAAGGCTGGGCAGATGGGGTGTGGGGATATCAACCTCCCAGGCTTCTCTCTAGCAGACTCTGGATTAAAGTCACCTCATTCCTCAGCTTCCTGACAAGCCTCCAAAGCTCTAAGCACATCCTTCTGACCGCCAATTCAGTCTAGCGTAGTTTGTTAATTCTAGAGAACTAGGGAACAGGGGAGCAGTTGCTATCCCAACTGGGCTTCTCATGGGGCACAGGAGTGCACCAAATTGGAGTGTGAAAGTCACAAGACATACATGGCTCTTCCCATGACCTCCCCATACCCCCCTCAAGTCATGGAAAGCCCAGCACTACCACTGTACCCTTTGGAGAACCCATGACCCCAGAACATGGGGTAGCTGGCACAAAATGAATCACCCACTCTGGGATCAAAAATTGAAACACTACCCAGAAGCACAGAGATCAAAGCATCCATAGAAACTCATGCACACAAACGCAGCTGCCGATAGCACACCACATTTATGGGCCACTGCAGAACTCTCTGTGGTGGCAGAAATGCTCTCAGCTGCCTGTTGGTCACCAGTTACTACAACCATGCAGCCCCTGAAATGCAGCAGCCCTGACTAAGGAATAGGTTTTGACATTTGGTGATCACACGGACCCTGTGGCTATCCTGTTGCGGGCTTATTCCATCACCTGGGCAATAGCTTTAGTGTTGAAAACGACAAGATTCTTCCTAGACAGGAAGCTGTGACTGAAAAATTTAGGCAGAGAAGAAGGTTAATCTCCCAACCTTTTACGTTTTAATTCCTCTCCTGACTGCCCTCTCCAGGCCCTTGCTGGCATTGCTGCTTCTGTGGTTCGCCCTCCTACATCTCAGCATCTGTTGAAGTGGCTTACCAGTCTCAACCGGACCTCCATTCCTCCCACCCTCACGACCAGCGCAGCTGCTGCCTCATGGCTGGACCAGCCGGACTCATCCCTTCCCTCCTCCTTCAGCAGACACAGCTGAGCCACTGAGTGTTTTGAAACACAAGCGAGTGCCCCGTGTTTACTTTACATTTTCTCCCCATTAAAGCCCTCCACCATCAGCGTATCTTAGGACCCTGCTCTGGACCTCCACTTTGAACCTGAAATACAGGATGGCTGAAGACGACAGCATACACAAGCTCATTTTGCTCATTTTGAGGAAGTAGTCCAGGCTGGCCCTGACTTCAAACTCCTCCCTTCCCAGCCTCTGGAACAACGCAGGGATTATAGAAGTACAGCACCACATCCATCTTTGATTCTCTGCGTTGATGCAATGATGGGTAATTAATGTTTGACCCATACTCTTAAGGAAATTCCTGGGTACATCTGTGAGGGCAACTGACAATCAGGTGAAACACATAAATCATAGATATCGGCAAAGACTGACACGCACAGGTCCTTGCAGGAAGCATTTCCTGAAGCCTGGGATGCAGGCCTTTTGTAGAAATCCATTGATAAATATATGGTAGCCGGTGATAAAGAGCCTCGGGCAGTCTTCAATTTCCCCTCCGCTGCCTGTCTAGAGATGGTGCATCTGACAGGCTGTGAGAGGGGAGCATACCTCATCCCTGTAGGAGGCACTGACCACTCCCAGTCCACTCACCAGTTACAACGAGTGGGATCCACCTCCAGTACCCTCGCTCCTGCCTGCCTCTTCAGCCTAGTCGGGTTAAAGGACAGATGCTCCTTGTTGACCTATGGCCTCTCTGATCACATGCAGGCCTCATTTTTCTGAAGTTATCCGTGCCACAGGACATCACACCACAGGACTTCACACCACTGACTCTTTTGTTTACTCACAGGGGAAAATTGTCTGCACCTGCATTATGAATCCATTCTGTGCAGGCTGAACTTTCCCTTGGGATGGAGGAGGAAGCTCATACAATTCAGAAAACGGAAGGAACTTCCAAGGTCCAGAAAAGATTCACAAGAACCCTTTCCCAGGTTGTTAAAGCCAAGTAGTAGACAGGTGCTGAAGGGAGTGTCTCTGTGGTGGCGGGGCTGCCTGCAGGATGAGGAATGAACTCCAGAGACACAGCCCTCGCCCATACTGGGGTGGGCTTCTCCACAGTGTAGCTGCCTCTGGGTTGGCCATACTCTCATAAGAAAGTTTTCACCCATGTTCCCGTAAATGGCTAAACTCACTGGTGCAAGTTGACTTGGGTGGAATCAATTATTTGTTCTGTCACTGGTGACCAGGCACTTAATGTCTCCCCAGGAAAAGTCACACATAGCCTGACACGTGTCTAGTGGCTAACTGGGCATCCAAAATTAAAAGGCCAGCGCAGCCTGCATCTTCACATCCCACTCTGTTCCAATCTTCTGCTGATAGCCTCTTCTGTTATGCCTTGCTTCCTGAGTTCCCCTCTGAAGAATTATGTAAGGAAGCCAACTGCTTCTGTCATCTGCTATTGCCGTGGGCCTCCGTAGACAGTTGTTTCCCCAGAATGTGAATTTGCTGCTACACTTTGCAAACCAGAATTCTCATCCATCCATCAAGATGCTGCGCATGATGGTGGCCCTTCACCCAGATCCCTCTGGTCCTGTCAAGGCATACCTACCTCAAATGCTAATGACAACACCTCTTTGTAAGAGAGTTTTCTCCAGAGACTATCTTCTCTCGGTTTGGCAGACCGGGAATATGTAAGTCTTTGATGAGAGTCTGAGAGGAAATCTAATGAAAAAAATTTAAGGCAAATATTCTCAAGTGTTTCCCAGGATTGTCCCATGGGCTTGAAGTTTAGCTGTTCATTGTGGCTAACTCTCTCTCTCTCTCTCTCTCTCTCTCTCTCTCTCTGTGTGTGTGTGTGTGTGTGTGTGTGTGTGCACTCCTGCACACATGTTTGAGTGTATGCACATATGTGTGTGGGCATGTCTTGCATGTGTGCATGTACCAGGTACACATGTGTGACCATGTGGAGGTCAGAGGTAAACATTAAATGTCTTTCAATCACTTTTTATCTTATTTTTTGAGGCCAGGTCTCTCACTGACCTTGACACCTGCTGATGTGGCTAAACCATCTGGGTCCTTGTAACTGCTTCCTCAGTGCTGGGATTCCAGCTTTGCCCATGTGTTCTGGGGCAGCTGCCACACCTGGAGGAGCTTTGCCCACGTGTCCTGGGACTTGAATTCAGGTCTTTATGCTTGCACAGCTAGAACCTTACTGTCCAAACCATCTCCTCAGCCTGACTCCCTTTCTTCCCTGTCCTCTGAGGTTCGGTCTCTCACAGAACTTGTTTCCAAGTCCTTGTCTCAGAGTCATCTCTGGGGGATGAGAAGCTGCTCTAGTGGAAAGCTGTGTTTGTTTAGCTATAATCTCTTCCACCATTTCCCAATACTTTCTGGAGATACATATGTACACATAAATGGATGTTTGTAAGCATGTTAACTAGATTTATAAATTTTATCTAAGTCCATCTGACCTTAGGGTTTTAAAGTTTTTTGAATGTTTTTAATATACTGATTCAGTCTCTCCTGTAAGCTCATGAGATGTCCCAAGGCCAAGAATGTGTCACCTCTTTCTTCTAGAACTTTCCATGTCTGTGTGCCCCTCAGCAGATTGAATGTTTATTCAATCATGGCTAACACACAAGAGGCCACAGAAGTCAGGCTGATGGCCCCTCAGGCTTGCCATCAGGACACAGCTCTGAAGAGGAGGCCACTCTGCCACTGCTTTCAATGTTGTGATGAATAAAACATCCTGGAGGCCCAGAACCAAAGCTGGGACAGCGCCACACTAAGACAGCGCCACACTGGGGCAGCGCCACACTGGAGTACAAGAAACCATGGCACACACTGAGGCCTGCAGGCCACACACCAGATACTATGTTAGCATCAATATTTCTTTAGCTTGCTTCTGAAGGACACCCCTTTACAGGCAAACTGAACTGAGACCTTACTTCTCCCTTTCCTTTCCTTTCCTTTCCTTTCCTTTCCTTTCCTTTCCTTTCCTTTCCTTTCCTTTCCTTTCCTTTCCTTTCCTTTCCTTTCCTTTCTATTTCATAGGAGTTTTTGTAGCCTAGCCCAGCCTTAGACTAAGTAGCTGAAATCAACCTTGAACTCCTAATCTTCCTGTCTCCACACCCTGAGTTCTGGGACTAAGGTATGGGCCACTAAGCTGGGTTTATGGTGCTAATAGATCAAACCCAGAATTCATGGCTGCTGGGCAAGCAACATGAGTTATTTTAGATGCTTTGTTGTTGTTGTTTCCTATTGGAAACCCACCCCTGGGAGATGTGGAGATCTTTTCAGAGACCTGGGCTTATGCAGCAAGGCAGGACTCATCTGATTTATTAAGAACCTCAAGGCTTATCTATCACAGGGATGGGTACTAATTGTTCTGGCCCCAAGCAGATAAAACAGGAGCTCTATCCTGACTGGCCTCCTGCTGTGGAAGAGAAAAGCTTACTGAACAATTAACCACAACAAGCAGGGCTATATGCCAAAACCATGGGCTACAAACACACTGGTCTTTGTTGGTGGCTTATGGCCTGCCCATTTGCCAGTCCTTGAAGTTTTATCAACTAGTTCCCCAGAATTGGAGATTCTAAACAAAGGTAATAATGACATGACACTCAGAGGTGAGAAACCTTTTGATGGCTGAACATCCAGACAGGGAGAGATTAAGCAGCCTTCTCTGCACCCTAAGATTGGCCACTAAACACTGGAACACCATCGTAACCATCCCTGGCTCAGTCAAACGACTCAAGAAAACAGCCATCTGGGATGTCATACACTCAGCACCTGGACCAGGATCTCTTGATGCATGGCACATGAATGCAGCAGACTCTTGAAAAATATTCTAAGGCCTTGTTTGGAGAAAGCGCAACAACCTAAGGCTTTGTATAAACCACTCTGAACTGGAAGCTGGCACACACCTCTAATTCTAACTCTCAGGACATGGAGGCAGGGGGATCATGGATCATGAGTTCAAAGTTCATCCTCAGATATAGAGTGAGTTTGAGGCCATCCTGGGCCATGTGAGACTCTCTTTCAAAACAAGAGATAGGTAGATAGATAGATAGATAGATAGATAGATAGATAGATAGATAGATAGATAACAGACAGAGATAGATAGTAGATAGATGGATGGATAGATAGATAGATAGATAGATGTGATAGGGAAGAAGGATAGAGAAAATAAATATGAAAATATGTGATTTCTATAATTCTGTACATAGAAGAAATCCCAGATTCCATAGAAACTTACTAAAATGAATTCTAATTTTGAATAGAGAGTCCATTCCTTACAGAGTCCAGGCTCAGATTTTCCCCTGGTGTGTGGAAATTTGAAGTCACAATGAAAAGCAGACAGAACAGTGGTCAAGTCATTCAGAAATGACCTGCAAACAGCTGTCACACTGACTGGGAACAAAGCTGGAAATTAGAAGGGAATGGGGAAAAACCAGGCTGGCAGCACAACCTTCTGAACATCACACACAAAGGCAGCAGTCATGGCTGTTCAGTGTTGGCTTCTAGCCTCCATCTCCTGTGGGTGGAAGAGGTTCCTCTGCTGTCCTATAGCTTTATAATCTCTGTCTCCATCTCCCCGGGTTCACCACGCAGGAGAGAGTGGTCTACGGAGGACAGGCTGAGAGTGGATGGACAGTGGGCTGGGTGGAGGGCAGGAGGGTAAGGATGTTTGATGGGTGTTTATGATGGCATGAGTTCAGACAGCCACCCCTAGGTGACTACTGAGCATAGGGGCAGCTTGTACCTCTAACCAGAGCACTAGGCAGGGCTAGAGACAGGAGGATTGCTGGCACCAGGGAGTTTCCTGGGATGGAGAGGGTATCTTCCCACTTCCTCCTCTCCCAAGTTGGCTTATAACCTACTGTTGCAGAGTAGTAAAGTAAGACCTAACTCTCCCCTCATCCTGCTTTCACATTCTAAGGCTGAGAGACCAGAAAGTGTTTCCCCCGTCTCCCTTCTCTTGCCTTTGTCTCCTGCTTCTGCCTCCCAAGCATCTGAGACTGTGGCCATGTTTCACCACAGAATGCTGTTAGATTCTGCCCCCTCTTTAAACCATTCCAGCTTCAGTCCTTTCATCCATATAAGGGGATGACTTGGTGTCCTGAGAACATTCAGACATAGCACTCACACAGCTGCTGTCGTCGCCTGGGCTGTCAGTCAGAAGTCTCCTTTGCTGAAACCCGGGGAAAGTGAAGGTCAACTACCATAACCAGCTCCAGGGAAGTCGTTCGGACCAAGTTCATACCAGTAAATTTCCAATCTGTCAGTTGTTCCAGAGCTGTGACCCAGAGGAACCAAGTTTCTAAGCAGAAAATGGATGTAAACAGAGCTCACATCTGCCTGTGTGTGGTCTCCTCAGACACAAACAGATTACTCAACCAGGGCAAACACAAGAGGTGCCAGTGTCAACCTCAGATGGTGACAGGGCCAATTATGACTTGGCTTGCCTCCTTGAATCTGAAATGTCACTTGTGCTAGGGAACTGCTCTGTCTGTAAAAGCCCTTCGAGAAAGCCGCCACATCTTTGCAATGTTCATTCCCATAGACAACAAGAACAAGAAGTTAAAGGGAACCTGCTTACCATGCCACACTGAAAACCTGCAAATTTCAAACATTAGAAAGCAGAGATTCTTTGTTTTGCCCAGTGATCAACAGAACAAATACATCTGGGAAGAAAACCAGACAGAAGAAGGGAGAGCAGGGACACTGCAAAGCTCCTTTAACTTGGATCCCGTTCCTACGGCCACTTGGTTTGAAGCAGAGGCCTAGGAATGGCCAGTCTCTGTTTTTCAAAAGAAGCTAAAATCCTAGATGATTACTGACATTAGATGTTTGGCAAGTACTGCGCTGGGGAGACGGTTTCATCAGTAAAGTGCTTCTTGTGCAGGCATGAAAGTCTCACCCCTGCATCTGATTCCCAGATCCCACCTATACAGGGGCACGTGTCTGTAATCCCAGACCTGCAAGGGCAGAGACAGCCTGATCCTCGAGGCTCACTGGATCCCAGACCTGGGAGGGCAGAGACAGCCTGATCCTTGGGGCTCACTGGATGCTCCATCTTGCTCACTTGGCCAATTCCAAGACAGTGAGAGAACCTGGTTTAAAATAAGGTGGACTGAGCTTCAACAGAAACTCCAAGGATGTTCTCTGGTCTCCACACAAGCATGCCCTCAGACATGTGCACAACCATAAAAACACACATGTGTGCCCACACATACACATACATGCATACATTCATATACACTCAGAGTATGCATATATATAAAACTCACAGTATGTATATATATATATATATATATATATATATATATATATATATATATATATGCCTTGGAGCCAGGGAATCAGAATACAATCCCGGCATGCACCACGTCCTCACAGGCGAGGATGGACAGAGAAGTGTCTATGATCCATTTTCTCCAGACTCAAATCAAAGCAGGCCTCGAGCTGTCACCAGGATTGCATGGAAATGAGCTAAGTGGCACCAAGGCCACTTGATCGCTGTCTGCTGTGTCCTGCCACAGCCCAACTCCGAGTTCCAGTCCCTGTCTGGACCGAAAACTCTTGCTAGTAATTTTACCTCAGAGGAACTGCTCTTTCAGTCAAATGGGATGGCGGGAGGAAAGTGCTCAGTGGGCGCTCGTAAATAAGTCTTTGTTGTTGTAAAGATTATGTGTAACCAGGAAACAAAAACATTTAAAGCATAAATTCAGCAGACATAACTTGGAGATGCAGATAAATGCTCTTACAGCTCAGCAGCGGTGTACAGCGCTGACAGGCTCTCTCGCTTCCCACTAGGCTCTCCGTGTCATGCTCACTGCCATTAAACTCTGACCTCACTAAGAGTTCTCCCTCTGTATCAGTCCCATCAATATATGCCAAATGAAGCGACTTTGGTTTAATAAGGAGCCACTTTTGTTGTCTGTGACTGATGAGGCTCGGTGGTTGTGTTTTCGTTTATTGATAAAGAGAAGGAAGAGAAACACTAACCATTTTTCTCCATTATATAAAATTAAATAATAGTTTATATTCAAGACAACCCGAGGGATTAATTTTTTTGAAACCTAATGTATGAGATAACTTGAAGTAATGAAATATATATTTATGTGTATGTGGGTGTGCCCACGTGTGAGTATTTACGTAGCATGTGTGCAGGTACCCGTGGATGTTAGAAGAGGAACTGGACCCCTGTGAATTGGAGCTACCTTCACTTGGGAGCCTTCCTGTGGGCACTGGGAGCCACTCCCTGGCCCTCTGCTACAGTGGTAAGCGCTGCCAACCACTGAGTCATCTCTCCAGCCCATGACTTGCATTTTTATTCATTAATTCTCTTCCCTATGAGAGTTCTGGGACTAACACTGCTCATAACCACAGTGCTGTGTTTGAGGTGTGTGGAGAAGGAATGACACCTCACTGAAGAAGATCAAGTTGCCCTTGAAGCTACTGTTTGGAGAAATGGGGTTTGTGTCTCTCAGTAACATCAAGGTAGACTCACAGAAATCCAGCATCACCTTGACGGAAAGCAACAGATAACGTTCGCAACACGTGACAAACAATAGTATTGTAAAAATCAATGCGACTGACTGAAAGTTTCTGAGAAATAGGGTTCTTTCTAAGCTCTCCCCTCCATACCCAGGCCTTCAGTCTTGCCAAGTGTTCCCTCTTAGCACCCAATTCTTGCATGTTATCCCTCCTGTGTGCTCCAGGGCCCTTCCAGGCTTGCTAAGGCACACACTGAGGTTCTTTTTTCTCCCATCAAACTTTCCATTTGTTAAAGCCTCTGACCCAACTTATTTGAGCTCATTTGAATATTTAATGAATATGCATGAAAATTTGTGCCAGCCATTTTTACCACCCCACTTGGGAAGGGCACAAGGAGGGAGAGGAGGGAGGGGAGAGGGAGGGAGGGAGGGAGTGAGGGAGGGGAGAGGGAGGGAAAGAAAGAAAGAAAGAAAGAAAGAAAGAAAGAAAGAAAGAAAGAAAGAAAGAAAGAAAGAAAGAATTAAAGCCTCCCATGCTTACTTCAATCACCGTCTCTATTTAATTACCATTGATTGAATTGTGTGACAGGGTCAATGTGTCTTTCATAACATGTACTGCCTTGCTATGCTTATTTTACCGACAACAGATATGTGTTCCTTCACCTCTTGCAGAGGGGAAGTAGATATTCTCAGAATCTGAAAACATCTGGCAGAATGCCCCACACTTGTGACACATCCCAGCAGTTAACTTGCAAAATTAAGTTACAGCCTAAATCTACAACTGCTCATTATTTAAAAACCATACAGCAGCTCCCAGCTCTCCTTGATGCTTTAGGGAAGGAAGGAGAGATGGGCTCATTATTATGCCTGGAAAATCAGAAGAGCCCCAGTTGGATATCTCTTGACCTCTTAGCTTGTTGCACTACAGGGACACGAAGCTGGGTAGAAATCACAATCCCGTGTGCTGGCAGATCTGACAAGGATCCTATTGAAGATACTAAAATAGGAGCTGGTGGGATTTATGTATTTCCATCAAAGGTAATGGAGACAAAGAGTAACATGCCAAGTCACAGGGACTGTCTGTCTGTCCAAGGAGAGCATTCGGTTGAAGCAGTTATTTCTCTAAGCTTGGTAGAGCTTTAGAGTTTTGCTGTCCACATTTCCATGGAATGTCCGTATTTGCCAGTGAACGGCACGGCTCCATAGATGGTCCCATATTCCCTGGAAATTCAGGTTCTGCCCGAAGCCACGCAGTATGCTATGTTGGCCACAGACTCCAGGGTACCAAGACTACCTCAAAGAGTGACCAGACTAGAAGAGTGAGTTACAAGGTTTAAGTTGTTTTATAGACATGCCTTTGTAGAATGAGGATATTTATTTCCTACTAAATGCTACTGAGAGGTCCAAAAACCTTGGGAATGAAATTTTCAGTTCCCTGGGAAGCAGACTGGGCTCCTCAGAAGAGCCACTGACAATAGGTCTTTCGTCAGTGACAGCCTTGACACAGGGAGGACAAGTCTGGAGTTGAATCAGCTTCTGGGACACCTGGCTGGAGGAGATAGCAAGGCCATAACTGACTTGGTCTCTGAATATCTTTAATGTCTCACAATCATAATAGAACTAACATACAAGCCATAGTACAATCAAAATTGTTCTAATGCCTTGCCCCTACCAATCATATTAGAGGTTACCTAACCCTTCTAGAAAATTCCCCTAGCCTGCATAAAAAAGGGCATATCAGCCCCTAAAGTCATTGCCATTTTGATGAATGGTTGACCCCAGTGTGCAGTAATTTCTGCAGAATAAACGCTCTTTGCCTTTGAATATTATTTGAGTTGTGGCCTTCCTTCATTGATTCTTGGACCCTAACACTATGTTTACAACAGAATGTTCAGGACAACATAGTTCTAATATCAAAACTTTTACTTTGTCTCTTCTGTTTGCATGACCATTTAACACAGAATGCTTGTGGTACCTTTCCGGTTTCCCCGTTTCTCATTTCATCGAGGATTGTGCTAAGACTGGGGAGGGTAAACCGAGCAACAGGCTGCCTGGAGACATGGCAGGCTCTGTGAGCCTCTGATGACTTACATCTCCACTGGAATGCACAGAGCTCCTCAGTGACACAGAGGGTCACTCTGTATATCTGTAAGGTTTAGTCCACAACGCTGCTTCCCAGCTGCCCCTCTGGCCGGCTCACTCATGTACGGGGCTTCCAGACACCATTCAGAAGGGCTGGGAATTGTGTCAGCATCAGCCGGTTTCCATATCTTCCTTTAGAAACGTGAAATTCTTTGAGCATTGACATCACACACATGACTATGAGCTGCGCTTTTTCAGACATTTGATATTTGTTTTGTCCTGGTAGCTTGGAATCCTGACTGAAATAGACACGGGGGGGGGGGGGGTGTCATACGACTCTTAGTAAACTGGAAGAGCCCAGGGAAATGTCTGTCTCCTCCCACACAGCAGTCCAAGGGCCTATGAAGTGAGGAACGCAGACAGCTGGCTCTGAGGAAATTCCAGTATCAATGACACTATGTCCTGGGGGCTCAGCGTGGTGGGAAGGAAGTCAGAATGACTTTGCTTATCAGATCAAAAGAGATCCATGAAATCATGGCTCCAGGAAATAAATAAATAAATAAATAAATAGCCACTGGTGTTGCACATGCCTGTAATCCAAGTATTAGGGAGGCAGAGGCAGGAGAATCAGAAACTAAAGGTCATAGATGGCTACAAAGCCAATTCAAGGAGAAGGACATCCTAGGCTACATAAGGCTCCATTAAACACACACACACACACACACACACACACACACACACACCTAATTATTTTAAAAGGGAAGTGGCTCAAATGAGACAGGAGAATTTTAGAGGAGGAAATAGATGTTACCGTAAATATCCAGTAGATAGGGCAGGAGAGATGGCTCAGGGCTTAAGAGCACTGGCTACCCTTCCAGAGGTCCTGAGTTCAATTCCCAGCACCCATGTTGCAGCTCACAGCTGTCTGTAACTCCAGTTCCAGGGCCTCCAACACTCTTACACAGACATGAATGCAGGCAAAATGCTGAGGCACATAAAATAAATAAATAAATAAATAAATAATAATGATGATAATTTTAAAACATCCAGTGACTATATGAAAAATAAACGTTTGTAAAAACCACAGTACTAACCAGGCACCTGTGTGGGCCGGAAGCTGATGGGCTGATAGTCGAATGAGTGTTCAAAGCATAATGAAATCATGAATATGCCCAGTTGGGGGCGGGGTATAGCCGTTAATTCTCATACTTGACAGGAAGAATTACAGGGGATTTTTTTTTCTTTTGGGTCACGTTTTTAGAAACATTGAGCCCACCCTGGCATGGCGAGGTACAACAGGGCAAAACACATGGAAGCACTGAGGAAAGGGGAGAAGGCAGGGGGCGGGTCTGGGTCTGCAGCCTTCAAAGATCCATCCTATTGGACACTCCCACCAGCTAGGCACTGCCTCTTACAGGTCTTGAGCCTCCTTACCCAGCCAGAGCCATGAGAAAAACCGGAATGGGAGGCGAGACAGAGCCTGTACGGATGTGGCAGATATGAAAAGGAAGGCTTCTCCTTGGGCACTGAGATGGCTAAGGCAGAGAGAGCAAAGGGTCGGAGGTGTGGGGGAAGAAACACCAGTGCCCTTTCCCTCAATAGGCCTGCCCAGCTGTGTCACACGATGACCTGTCCGGCAGGTAAGATATCTGAAGGCGCCGCAGCAGTACTTCGATAAATCATTTTTAAGTCCCAATGTGAGAAGAGTAACAGCGAAGTAAGAGGCATGACACTCAACTGTCCCTGTCATTTGCTCTATCAGTTAAATGGGCCGCATGTAGCAAATATAGTAGTGTTTTCTTATTTATTAGCTTTAAGGATTTGTTCCATAGCTACTGGTTGCCAGGACCTGAAGAGGCCCTGGAAGAATTTAGTGGAGGAAGAAGACATTGTGGTCTCTGCCTGTGTGGAACCTGGAAATTAGTCAAGTAAAAGTAGAGGGGAGCGCAGCAGCTCCCTTAATACAATCGCACAGGGATGCGCCAAGGTTAGCAAAGGAGGCAGCTATCCATCACGCCTTTGCCGCCCTTCAAGTGCTGGAGGCTCATTTTATTAATGGGGCTGTCGGATTTCTTTACAATGTCAAACAGATGAAGAGGAAATAGAAACAGAGCACTTGGCTGGCTGCGTTCTGAGAATCCACTAGTGCGGGGACGACGACAGGGTGGCTGCAGAGGGCAAAGGGACTCTCATTCTCTCAGAATTTTTATAAGGGTTTTATAAATGCCAGAAGTGATACATGTTCTTTGAACACATCTAGCGATGCAGGGGGGATGCTATGTGCCTGTAATAACATGCCAGTTGCAGGCCGTGCGATCGTGACTTAACCCAGAAGTGTGCTAGAACCAGTCTGCTGTATCACTCCTCCCTTAACTTTTGTCTGAAGCCTTTGGGAAGGAGGCTCTCAGAAACCTCTGGGGCGAACAGAACCACAGACCCACCCTGTAGTTCCCACTACTCTTCTTTAGCTCCTGTGAAGCACCAGGAAGGACTTAGCTGCAGAGGGACTGAATAGTACTTTTACAGGTGGAGAAGAGGTAGCGACATCGGGATGCCGGTGTAGAAAGGTGTCCTGGTTTCCCAGAGAACCGGAAAACGAGCAATAGGGGATGGGGGTGGAGTTTGGACAAGGGTGTGGTTGATATCAAGCCATCGTGAAGTTTTAGTGGGAACTAGATGATTTAAGCTGCTTCATTATGAACCCAATTAACATTGTTTTCCTTAATTCTGGACAGCGCCATGGGGAGAAAGTAATGCGCCGGGAAAGGGTTTACTGGTTTGAGCTGGCTTTTAAAGAAGAAGAAGATGGACAGAAGTCTAGTGGACTGATTAGAAACTCAGATTTCTATAGAGTGTTAATTGATGCCTCCGTGTGTCGATGTGGAAGATGTGTACAAGTTGTGGAAAGTTTTTATCCTCTCAATAACATCCATCAATGTCAAGCACAATAAGAGATCTGGCTGGACAGCTTACCTAAGTACAGGCGGAGGACTAGGCTCACGAGGCCAACCCACTGCAGCCTGACGTGACTGACACGGCCTCAGAACCACTGTGTTGTTAAGACTACAGTGTCTAAGCCTCGGTGTAAGGAGAGGGTGGAGTGATGGACTCAGGAATGTCAAGCTCATTTGATGCCTTTGTGCTGGTAGAAAAATAGAGGTCCTTAGGCAGGTGTGATGGTACAGGATTTGGGAGACAGAGGCCAGGGGACCACACGTGGGTAAAGGCCCTGGGTCGGATATCTACAACAAAATCAAAACAAGGGGTTGGGAAGATTCTCAGATAGTAAAATGCCTGCCTCACAAGTATGAGGACCTGAGTTCAGATCCCCAGAGACAGGTAAAATCCAGACACAGGAGCCTGCATCTGGAATCCCAGCCTTCTTCTGTGGAGGTGTAAGGAAAAGACAGGGAGACTCCTCAGAGGCTCTGTGGTGATTTCAATGAAAATACCTTCCATAGGTTTGTAGACAGTGGCACTATTAGGAGGTGTGGCCTTGTTGGAGTGAGTGTGGCCTTGTTGGAGTAAGTGTGGCCTTGTTGGAGTAGGTGTGGCCTTGTTAGAGTGGGTGTGGCCTTGTTGGAGTGGGAGTGGTCTTGTTGGAGTGGGTGTCATTGAGAGTGGACTTTGAGATTTCATGTGCTCAAGCCAGGCCCAGAGTCCGACTTCTCCTGCTGCCGATGATCTGGATGCAGATCGCTCAGCTATCTCTCCAGCACCGTGTCTGCCTGTGTGCTGCCATGCTTCCTGCCATGATGAGAGTAGACAAAATCTCTCAACTGTAAGCCAGCCCCAGCTAAATGCTTTCTTTAAGAGCTTTTTTGGTCATGGTGTCTCCTCACAGCAATAGAAACCTTAGTTAAGCCACGTTCTTAGTAACATAACATACTCAGCAGTAATGAGACCCCTGTCTCAAACAATGTAGAACACAAGGACTGACACCCAAGTTTGTCCTCTAACCTCCAAATGTGCACCATGGTGTATATATACCTATGCTTATATATATGAACACACACACACACACACCATAGATATGAAAACACCTACAAGATATACACACACATACCATAGACATACACATACATGTTTCATAGACATACACACATATAAAATAGATACACACATGTGCACACTAACACACAACACCATAGACACCACACATTCATACAACATACACATACACACACATTATATAGAGAAATGCATATATAATATACACACATACCATACACATGCACACTTAACTCACACAGCATTTGGCTTGGTAGCTTGGAGCCAGCCTCCATCTGCCTCATTTGCCAGATGCCCTTCTATAGTTCACAGTCTCACAGCTGTGCAGAGCTCATGGTAAGCCCTATTCTCAGCACTGCTCAAACCTTAGCTCATACATCTGCCTCTGAAGAGAAACTGCCAAAGGAGACACTTGCAAAGATAAAAGAACAGCGGTCAGTCTGGGAAATAACTCACAGGAGGAAGGACAACAAGCCTCAGGAAAGGCTCGAGTGACACTCAGCAGACCATGAGAGCTGACTCCAGCTATTTGAAGGAAGAGAGATTTGAGTGACTCTGGGTAGATCCACCAGGTCAGATGAGGCCTGCTGTGTAGACTGGATGCCCTACACAGGGGCGAGCTCATGTATTATGTCAATCCTCGGGTATAATGAGACCCATTTCCCCTTCAGTTAGAGGGACACTTTCCTATCATCATGCCAATTCAAGATTTTGGTGGTTTCTTTTGAAGGCTTAAGTTCTTTATAAGCTAGAGAACTTGTTCTGCTGATCAAGAAGATCATGGAGGAGCTTCAGAGAGAGTTCAGCCCATAAAGTGCTTGACATATAAGCATAAGGACCTAAGTTCAATCCGAGAACCTACTCAGAGAATTATTTTCTAATGCCAGCATGAGCCAGGCGGATCCCTGAGGCCCACTGCCAGGCCACCCTTGCATGCTTTGTGAACTTCAGGCCAAATGAGAGGCTCTGCCTGGAAAAGAAAAGTGAACTGGATGGTTCCTGAAGAATGATACCAGACAGTGACCTCTTCTCTACATGTATGCATACATGAGAATCCACATGAATATATGCATATAAGCTCACATGCATGCATATATATGAATATGTGCAAACTACATACATACATACATGTGAACCCAATGAATGTATACATACAAATACACATGCATACATACATGTGAACCCACACGAATGTACACATACAAACTTATGTGTATACATACATGTGAACCCACATAAATATATACATATGAGCTCACATACATACATACATACGTATGAATCCACATGAATATGTACAAACTACATACATACATACATACATACATACATACGAATCCACATGAATATGTGCATACAAACTTAACAGATACACAAAGAATTATATATAAGATATTCCACTGAGCAAAGTTTGAACCCATAGAAATTTTCCAAGATAGCCTGTAATTCCATAGGATGTCGCTTGCACACACTTATGGTGTTATAAAATACCATTTAAATCATATGGGTGTTCTGCACCCAACTCCTCCACAGTGTAGCAGCAGAGGAAGGCATGCATGCAACCGTGATGCTGGCATCTACACAATTGCTAGTCCCACTAACTTCAGGATAGACCAGAGAAAGACAGCCACCTCCTCGGTGTCCTTGCCACAGGCCTGCAGCCTGAGCCACTGGGTGAGTCACCATGCACCTTTACTCTCTTGTGTTTAGATATTTCACTCCCGTAGCACTAGTATGAATATATTTACTCACAAGTCCCCACTGAAGTCTGTCTGCTCTAGGGCATATGCTTCCTTCAACTCTTTCTACCCATTACTTGTTTCTGTCCAAGAAATGTTTATGTGACCCTAGTCATGCAGGCATGGATACAAACAATATAGATGTGGATTAGGAATAAAGACATACATTTGCCAACAAATTGCGTGTTAAGTAGGCTCCTAGATATACATCCAATTTTTGCTATTTATTAAAACAAATGCAGCTTTGCATGCTAGCGGGATGGATGCTTTATTGTTACATAGCAATTTCAATCTTGACTGGATGTGTGGTACCGTAGGATACAGAGTACCTTCAACATTTCTCAGATTTGATTGATAGTTTCATCTACTGTCAATGCCGAGGGAACGGCTTTGCATACATCCCCAGTACACAATGGCAGAAGATGTTTAGGGCCATCTCAGAAACTGTTGGAAGCTATGTCTTAATCTGGAGCCAAAATTCATATAATTACTTTTCTTTGAAATGCAAGTTGTGACTCAAACAGCAATATTTAAAACCAAATATTCTAACACATTACAATCCAAAGACATGACAATTTAAAACTTACATGCAAACGGGTGACATTAAGAAATTATTGAATTTTTTTTCTGTAATTAACCCTTTATGTTTCTGTAAGATCATAAAAATTTGTATGTCCAGTAAAAACACTGCAGGTGCTAAGCTATGATCATCTCAGACCTGAGCTGAAGTCTCAGGCAGCCCTCTCTGGTGCTGTGTGGTATGGCCCTGTGCACAGTACAGGGTCCGTGCTGTGAACCCAGAGCCAAGGGTGCAGTGAAGTACTGGGATGTAGCATAGGGCAGGATGGGGGTGCAGTGAAGTACTGGGATGTAGCATAGGGCATGGGGGATGCTGGGTAAACACCCAGACTCGTTACATTTTAGTTTCAACTGATTTATATCATTTATTACATTCTTAAAGATTTCACTGTTACCAAATTTCTCACAATCCCTAAGTTTGGTTCATCAATCAGATGTGGCCTATGGTTTAAGAAGATGGGCCCCAGGGTACCAGGGAGCAGATTCGAACTTGGTATCCTCTGCCCGGCCGGCACTCAGGATTCAGTTATGTAAGCCAGAGCCACCGTGCATGCTTCTTATTGACCCTGTAAGGATTTGCTGCCCATAAGGCTCTGGTTTATTCCCATTTTCTCAGCATAATTTCTAACACTACTCCTTTGACTCACAAGAGTGCCCAGCCTGAGTGACGATTCCATGACCAGGCAAACACTACCCCCGACCCCTGCCGCGGTCTGAATGCTCTATGTTCTAGTTTGTGTAATACACAGGAAGACGCTTAAAAAGTACCAAGTAATTTTAATTGAACAAGACACCTTATTGATGATCACTAATATCGCTTAAGTATCTTTAATACAAAGCAGATTAAAACCTGAACAAAACGCTAGCTTCTGTGGAAATGAGGTGGAGAAAAAAACAACAACAACAAAAAAAAACTTCTCAAGACAAAAGAAACAGAAAAATTTAATTACTATATGATTTTAAAAACTGATTATATGCATATGTGTGGGTGTGTCACAGGTCACAACAGAGATTAAAGGACAACGTTTGGGAACCCCTTGTCTCCTTTTACTATGGGCGACAAGATCAAACTCCGAGCATCGGGACTGCATCTTCACCTACTGGCCCGTCTTGCCAGCCCAGGAAAATTTTAAGCTGAGAAATGTTTATGATGTCAACATTCTAGCTAAAATATAGGTGCACATTCATAGTCGTGTTTATTCATTAGTTCATTGACTCGCCTAACAACAAGAATGTAAGAACAAATTGGCTCAAGGCACACTGTCTTATGTGTAGGTAATAAAACAGGTAAGCTGAAGTATCAGGCTAGATATTCCTATGTCAACAGTCCTTTCTGGTCTTAAGAATAGAAATTGAAGTGGAAGGGAAATAGGAGCAGATAGGCCTTCCAAGGTGTTTTACATATTATTGTTAGCAAATATGATGGACTGTAACCATCTTAAACAGAAATGGTTTGTCCCTCGGTAGCTCAGCTCATTCGGGTTATGCATTTTTTCTTAGTGCCTCTCCTGCCTGGGGATTTATGGTTTAGCAGACTGTAATGGGCCAGATAAAGCCATTCATCATGCGGGCTTAATGTAGGATAGGAAATTTAACTTGGTGAGCGTGATATATAAATATTGGTCTTTTTGGAACACACAGAGCATATTTAACTAAGTACTGAATGCAGGCTATATACTGTGTCTCAGGTCTGAGGGAGCTGAGAAGGGAGATGCTTCCTCCTTAGGTGTGTTGCAGCCATTGGCCCTCTAAGAACTCTTTCATCCTGTCACATTCTCTACTCATGTTGATGTCTATACTTCCATACCTATCATTTGCATCTCACAGGCAAAGGATACATGCTCTACCTGTGTTGTTCAGCCCTATCTACCCAGCAGAGCAACTGCCAATTTTAAAAGACCTGCCGTGTCTGTTTGCAAAAACAAAATCATTGCACCTGGGCTTTTTGATGACTGAGGAAGGAGGTGAGGGCAGGGGCCCCTCATCCGAGTCTCCAGCCATGCCTTCTGATCAGTTGTATGCAATTCTGCTAGAGCAGCACCTAGCCTTAGGTCTTAGGGTGAGTCTAGGGTGTAAGGGCTGGGGAAGACAAAGAGAAGGGGTTCTATCTGCCTAGCCATGGGGGAGCCTTCATTCCTGCAGAGGCAGACTTCTCTTGTGGCTGTTTGAAGTTCACTGCTCCCACTAGAACCTCCTGACATGTGCTCTGTAAATAAGTTTGTTGAAGCCATTGGTCACTCCGGATGAACTTAGGTGGGATCAAGCTTTGGTTTGTCACTGGAATCTTAGGAGGAGGGGTCAGAGCTTATTTTCCCAACAGCCACCGAAAAATTCCAGAATTGGGTCTGCCTTGGTGGATTTATTCACATCGATGTTTAGAATGTCTTTGAGCACAGTTGGTGCCAATGAAGATGGTATTATGGGACTTGTAATGCCCTGTCTAGACAGCCTATTCACAGACTGCCAACCGTAACATATGTCAGGAGGGGTGTTTCGGATGGTGAATGTGGCAATCACCACAGGAGCTGACTGAGGCTCTGCATCAGATGTTCAAGGGAGAGAAATTATTTTCAGGATGATTGGTCAAAGGCAATGGCTTGAGTTCTTAGCCAAGGGTTCCAGCATGCTGCGCAAAGCCACGATTTACAATGAGAGATCAGGAAGTGCTGCTGCAAGTCTTCTTTTAGTGACAGGCCAGGCTGAGAGAGCCCAGTGGAGCCAGTCCATTCATAGAATTTGAGATAACAAGGACAGTGGCTGGGGAGATGTCTCAGTTGGTGACATGCTTGCCACACAGTCATGAGGGTCCATCCACATCCCCAGCACCTGTATAAAAGCCAAGCCTGGAAGTGACCCCCATGATGGGAGGCAGAGTCAAGAGCATCTTGGGGGCTTTCTGGCCAGCCAGTCTGCTGAACCAATGAGCTCCAGCTTTAGTGAGAGATCCCGTCTCAAGTAGTAAGATGGGGATGATACCAGATGATGCCTAATGTGAATCTCTGACCTCCACATGCATGCACACACATGTGCAAGCACACGAGAAAATAAATATGCTAGCATAAAAATTTTTAGCATGAAATATTTTAAAGAACATTTAGCATTTATTTAAGAACATTTAAATAAAATAAAAGTATATGTGGAGTGGTGGACCATGCCACCAGACAGAAGATCTGGTATGGCAGTAGCAAATTCGGAACCCTGGTAAATCTCATAGTTGAGGATGGTAGGAACTAGCTCCTGACCAAGTCCCTGTCCTAGAGCATGTGACCACAACATTCCATTAAGAGGACCATGACTATCAGTCACCGTAGCATAGAAGCTAGAGTTCTCCATGCTAATGTGGTATCTGGATAGGCCCTGAGTGTTTAGCCAATGAGCTGCCCTTCCTGGGCATCCCTTCCTGCAAAACATATTTAATCTCTGACCCACATATGCATCTTTATCCACCATGAATAAAACAGTTTGGATAAGCAAGGACCATCACCTTCATCAAGGACCCACAGGGCATGGCCTTCTTCAAACAGAGCCATCCCCCTTCTTCAGCCCCTCCCTATCCTGGCACTCACTCAGAGCTAAGCCAGATTCCCCATCCCAGGCTTATCACAGTTTTGGGGACTCCATTTCCCAACTCCTTGAGGTCCCCAGTGTTGTCTGTATGCACAGGAAGATGGGAACCACAGCAACTGTCCCAGCCCCCACTGTTTGTCACCTAGAAAACCACAGACGGGGAACCCTATCCTAGACTGCATTTCACCTCCCCTGAGAGGCACATCGGTGGGACAAAATACATCCCCAGTCGTAAGGCAGAAACACAGAATGACAAGTATGTACCCAAATATTACAATTCTCAGCTGCTATGCTAGATTTTCAAGTTCTTGTCAATATCTGAAGGTTTTGCCAAAAATAATGCAGAACCTCTGAATATGACCATCTTGTGGAAGACAGATTAAAATAAAGACGGAGGCCCTGAGTTGCCAAAGAAATACCTGGCGCTCTCTCTCTCTCTCTCTCTCTCTCTCTCTCTTGCATCACATTTCAAAATATCTCCAGTTACTCAAGTCCCTTCAGTTCTACACATTTCATGGTGGTAGATTCTGACCACCTCACAGCTGCCTGTGCTGGACACTGAAGGCTGAGGAAGCCCTAGTCCCATGTTCTCCACAAGCTCAGAAGCATCTGGTTTAGGGCAGCAGACCCGTGTACAGTACAAACTGTCAATCTTCAGCTTGCCCGACTGCTTCGGCTGTCTGCGGCCATATGTACAGGTTAAGGAAGAGATTTACAAAATTATGATAATGCTCTTCCCTTACGGAGTTCAGAATCTAGACTATGAAGAGTGTGGAGAAAGAGTGAGATAAAATCCCAGAGACGCTGACATCAGTAAGGTTAGCCCAGATGTTGAATTGGTGTTCTCTACGAGGGTCACTGGAGAATTCAGGGAAAAAGTGGGACTGAGGAGGGATGGGATTTCAGGCCAGAAGACAGAGCTGGGCAGGGAGGCAGGGAAACCGCAATTCGGGAGTAGGTACAAATTTTAGAAGACTAAATTAAAACAGGAAAAGTAAACGTGCAGATCTGGGGATGCAGCCTGTTCTGCATGAGCTGCTGTGCTCATTCCTCAGGGCCACAAGATCAGGAACAATCAAGCAACGGAACAGGCTAGAGCTTAGATCATGGGGCACATGTCCCCAATACCTGGGACAGAAGAAACCCGCAAACCCATGTGGTGACCACATGGCAAACAAGATGGCTGAGGGGTGGGTCTGAGGGTTTGGGGTGTGTGTGTGTGTGTGTGTGTGTGTGTGTGTGTGTGTGCACATGTGCTCGCTTGGGTGTAAAATGGCTGATAAGAACCTTCCAGGGATCCTCCTATCTCCAGTACCTTGATGTTGAGGCTGCAGATGCTTCACTTCCTTGTCTGGATTTTTACATGGATGCTGAGCATCAAACTTGAGGTCTGTTTGGGCAGTAGGCACGTGACCTACTGTCCCATCTCTTGGCCACTGTTTAAACAACCCCAGTTGAAAGCCAGCCTCCACCTCCTCACTGGGAACTGATGCTTCAAAGATGGCTACCCTGTAAGGTGTTCCTGTCGCAGGCTGTGTGCTCTCATGTGCCAGGGTGGGATAGTTATCTAGGGGCCTTGGCTTTAAACTTTCTTTTCTAAACTGGAAAATGAAATCTTGGTGGATTTGAACAGAAAATGTGAGTGTCCAATGAAGCCACGGTGTGCTTCTGCACACCACCCCATGTAGGTCTGTCCTTTCCCCCAGTTTTAAGAACATTAGAGCCTTGAAGTAGACACACAGCCCTTGTGTCATGAAAGAGACCACCAGGCCTGTGAACTATGCTATAAAGTACCAGAAATTATTCTAACATTCTCTTAAAATGTTAGACAATTAGCGAGTCATGGGCTATTTCTTTGTTTATCAACCATGGTAAGATAGCATGAGACAAAATAATGAGGTGCAGTGTAAAGTAGCAAGAGAAATTATGACAAAACCCATGCTATAAAGATGTATATTACATATACACATACATCATATACATACATATACATACATGTACATATACATATATATGGTATTTTTACTTATTTGGTCAGGGTCTCGTGTAGTCCTGGATGGCCTCAAGTTCAATTTGTAGCTAAGGGTGACCTTGAACTTCATATCCTCCTTCTACCTTCTGAGTGCTGAGGTTACAGGCATATGCCACCATATCTGGTTGATCAGTGTTGGGCATTGCTGGGCCCTGTTTGGCCTTGGTTTGGGCCTTGAGAACAAACCTGAGCCTGGTTTGAGTTTCTGCGGCATTGTGGGAGAGCCTCAGCCTGCCTTGAGTTTTGAGACCTGTCTCAGTCACTTCTGTATTAGGATGACTCAGCAAGATCTCTGCCTCTGCCCCACCGTTGCTGATGTAGAGCTTTGCTATTGGCCCTTTCAGTTACTCCATACCCTCGGTTACCCTTTCCCATCTCCTAGGTCATCTTACCCCATCAAAAATCCCCCATCCTATGTTCTAAATTAATATAAGCAAGAGGCTGATGCCATAAAGTTGAGTTCCTTCTTCAACAAGACTCCCAGCTCAGTGTGTTTCTTTTGGGCTGCCGACACTCGCCATCCTGCTCTGCTCTGGAGAGACCTTGGTGGGACCTGGATCTTTCTCCTCTCACCTGGACCTGCCTGCAAGGAGCTGTCGGTGGGTAGAACTCAGGGCTTCATGAATACTAGGAAAGTACTCTACCAAACAAGGTACAGCCTCAGTCTATGACACCAAGATTTTTATATAAAGCTGACAAATTTTTCTATATGATTGAGTCTTGGAAGGCTTAGCTGAACAAATTAGGAAATTCATGATTCTTCTTAATATACTGATCCCATAACTGCTCCCACACAGATAATGATAGACAAAATAACTAGTTCAACTCGTATTTGGAGAAGATGCTCTCCATTGCAGATTTCTTACCTGGGACTCTCCTGATTGTATTTAAAGACTGGAGGAAAGTGTTCTCCCACCCTGTCAGGTCCCTCTGTTAAAATGCCCTTCTATAAATAAGGCTAATAGCCTCATTTTCTTTATGATAATGGGATTAACTATTTATGGGCACAGCAACAGGTCAAACCCAATCTCCATTACCATCAGATGCAAACAGTCAGTAACTGCTTTCATGATCTTTTTTTTTTTTTTTTTGGTAATGTGAAGGATGTAACACATCATTTCACATAATTATTGATTTTTGTCAAATACTATCAGCAGAAGCTGATCCTGAAAATAACAGGGGTAAGATAATGAGAAGCACTTATTGAAAGCATAGGGTACTGCTGGCGAGGAGAGAGAGGAAGCTTTCATGCCGTTGACTTTTTCTCCAGCATTGCATAAACCAGATGTGCTGGCATATGCCTGAAATTTCAGCACTCAGAAGGTAGAAGCAGAAGGATCCAAAGTTTAAGTCACCCTTAGCTACACAGAGGCCACCCTGGAATACATGAAACTCTGACCAAATAAATAAAAATGGGATGTAGCCCCTAGACATTAAGGGTGGGGAGCTAGAAAGTTGGCTCTAGTGGTGAGAAGCTCGCAGTGAAAACATGAGGACCTGATTATGGATCTTAGTTACCCACAAAAATGTCAGGCATGGCTGTGTTCATCTTTAATCCAGTGCCAGGAGTATAGAGACTCACAGGCTAACTTATTAAGCCAAATACTACGCGCCCAGTGCAGTGAGGGACTCTTCTCAAAGAAGAAAAACAGTAGTTGTGATTGATGAAGATACCCACCCTTAGCTTCCTGTGGTGTTTGAACAAGAATGCCTGCTCCCCATATTTGAATGCTTTGTCCCTGTGGAGTAGCACTATTTGAAAGGATTAGAAGGATTAGGAGGTGTGGCCTTGCTGGAGGAAGTGTGTCACTGGGGAAGGGCTTAGAGGTTTAAAAGCCCAAGTCAGTGTCACAGTCTTGGCCCATGGATAAGGATGTAGCCCATAGTTACTGACCCAGTGCCTGCCTACATTCCACCTTGCTCCCTGCTATGATGATGCATTCTTTCATAAGAGTTGCCTTGGTCATGGTGCCTCCTCACAGCAACAGAACAATGACTAAGACACTTCCATACATATGTACATACTTACTGGTGTACACATACACACACACACACACACACACACACACACACACATACACACACACACACACACACACACCTATGGAAAAGAAATAGAAAAGACTACTATAGCTATCTATCAATGCACCAAAATAGACAACCACAAAATGAAAAATAATTTATTTGTTACTAGAATAAAAACCAGTTTTCTATTACAATTAGCAAAGATAAAACAATACAAATAATATAGGCTATTGGGTCTGTTCTTCTGGCTTATGGTCTTAAAGTTTAAAGACATACTTTGTCAGAATACTCCTGTGACTGACCTATTACTAAAAGCAACATATAATCCAGAAAAACCATGACTCTAACTTTGAGGTTAGTATATGAACATGAGTAGAGAAAATAATTTTTATTTTGTGCTTCATTTCTGCCTGCCTCAGAATCAACCCCCCCCCGTCCCTCCCTCCCTCCCTCCCTCCCCCTCTCTCATATTTTCCCATTCGGGTAGTCAGCAGCTCATACTAAAACTGACTCAGAAGAATTAATTCTCTTAGTTCCCTGTGAGGCCACTCTCTGCTCTGTGAGTTCAGTTCATTTTACTTATAAGCCTTAAAACTGTGGCACTTCTACCTATCATGTCATCTTTGCCACACTGAAAATGAGGGCAGGTTGCCCCATATCTGATACCATCACCTCTAACAGAAGTCACTTACAGGTGACACCATTTAATAAAGTGTTTTCAGTTAGTCCACCTTGGACTAATTTATATTTTACTCTATAAATTGTTTTAGAGACTTGGCGACTCAGTGGGTGGACCCAAATTCAGGAATTCCTACATCAAATAGTGAGCACTCGAATATCGAATGTATTACCAGCAGACTAAGAGGTAAGTACAGTCATTTTTTTTGTATTTAGCATAAAGCAGAAGTGTTATTTGGCTTTTCATTATAAGTATCTCCCGAGGAGAAACTGTCAAAATTTCTAATGTGTGAGGTGTAGAAACAACTCCAGAATTGCTGTTTTTCAGGCAGTTTTAAACCAAACTTTTTAGACCACAACCTCCCAGTGCCTCTAAACTTCCAAAAGGACAAGGCCAAAATCAGTCATCATGTTTCACCCAGTTCATTCACTATGAGAGGCAGAGGCCCTGCCTCGCTTTGCCTCCTCCTCTTCCTCTCTGTGCTACTGGATAAAGATTCCTGCCAAGGGCTGAAATTCATTTCATCTACTGTGATGGTTTCCAGCCCAGATATTGCTTGGTTTTTCCCTTCCAACATCCACATTATGCACTTGAAAATGAGCTACAGTCTACTGGGTCCTTTAGTGCCCACCCTGTATCTCCCAGAGGCAAGCATATTGGTTCTATATAACACCGAGTCCTTTCTGTTCTCATTCACTTTGGGTAGTACATATCAAAAGTCATTATTTCTTACTTCTTTTCCTAATGAGAAAAGACTAGCTCCTTAGGGTAAATACAACTGTGTCTGTGTCGCTGGGTGATTATCATCACTCAAGGACAACAAAAACAACAACAAAACAAAACAGCGTCACCTTTGGGTTACAGTACTTAGCCCAGGCTGGCCCCAGTCTTGCTCCCCTCCTGCCATGTGGGCTGCCACTGCCCTTTTTGCTTGCGTGGCTGTTGGTTTTTCACTTTACTTTTAACTGTTTATCTCACAGATATAAGGCACACACATTTACCAATGAAAGCCTATAGCGACACTCCAATGGGCGCCATCTGTTATTTCTATTTCTCAGCAGTGCCAGGTTCAGTATTGGTGTGGTGATATGTGGTGATGTGATACAGAATCAATGGGTCAACCCATTATCCAATCGCCCTGTCCCGGAGGTGTCTCTTGCCATCCTCGCAAGGATTCCTGTGCAAGATGTACAGAGATCTACCTGCTGAGATAGATGGGGAATCTCACCTCAGCCACAGTGAGCCCAACACATACCTTCCTTATTATATGGACCATTTACTTGCAGGGATTAATATTAGCCCTGGGTTCCTCTTCATTTATTTTGGACCAGATGTATTTGGTACTGGCAAGTGGGTGCCTCCTGCTTTGGCCAGTGAGAGTTCCGTAGCCTAAGAACTAAGGAAAATTCATAGGTGGAAATGCTGTAAACTTGCAGTGAGCCCACAAAGGTCTGCATTTAGCCAAGTATGCCAAGGCATCCTGCAGTTCACACTGAACCTGAAAACCTATTGTACTACAGAGGTGTTGAGGAGGGTCTCCTTGGGGTAGGGGTTTCTGTCAGACCTGTCTGACACACACCTCTCCCTGGAATGGCTGTCCCCCCAGGATCCCTGACTTTGACCCTCTCCTTTGGAAGTATTCACCACGGACAGCACAGCACACTCCTGAATCATTCTTCCATAAACCTCCTTCCTGTACCTGCTTAGTGATGTGTAGGCTGTGGATCTGATGACTCACAACTAATATTCCTGTTTCTAAAACCATGTTAATCTCACTGTCAACCAAAGGAAAATACTTCAAAATTGTAATGCCACTAATGCTGAAGGCAACAGATGCAAAATCTGGGTCTTCTGGTCCTCCTGCATCCACGAGTATGTCTCTGCATAGCTTATTATCAGCACATTTAACCGTGGTAAATATGACCACTCCGTCTATGTACATGTTAGGAGTACACTTGAGATCGTGAGATGGCAGGGTCATGAGCTTATACATGTGTATATGTATATGTGTGTATATGCATGTGTATATGTATACATGTGTGTATGTATATGTGTGTATATGTATGTGTATATGTATGCATGTGTATATGTGTGTATGTATAATTATGTGTATATATATATATTTATATAATTTCCCCCTTGCCTTTCCTCCTCCAATTCCACCCATGTAATCCTCTGTTCCCTCTGAATATCATGGTAAATGAGGCCCAAAGAGCTCCCAATGACTCACGCAAACATGCAGCAGCTCTCAGGTTTCATAAATATTCAGGCCTTTCTGACTGTAAAACTCAATCTCGTTCAGTACCCAGCTTCTCCCCCTTAGTATATTTAGTTCTTTCCACTTAAAGTCCCGGGCCCTGATGAACTGCCTCAGCCCCAGTTTGTGCTTATGAGAAACACAGATCTCAAGCCTCCATCCTTGTCAGACCAAGCTAATCAGAATCTACATTGTGTGTGTGTGTGTGTGTGTGTGTCTGTCTGTCTGTCTGTCTGTCTGTCTGATTGTCTGTGTGTCTGTGTGTGTTCACACTGATATTAGGAAACCCATGGCCTTAGCATATCTCCCTCCCCTGACCTCCCCTCTCCTGCATATGGCAGACTAACTGGCCTACAAGCTTTCAGAGTATTTCCTGTCTGTTTCCTGTCTCTTCACAGGAGTGATGGAATTACGAATGCACACAACCATACCCAGCTTTACGTGGGTTCTGGGAAATCAAACTCAGGCCAGTACACTCAGATGGAAAGTGCTTTTTGCCCACTGAGTCATCTCGCCAGCCCCAGGGTCTGCGTGTCAACAATGCTCACAGAAGTGTGTGGATGCTAAAGTGATACTTCCAGGCCAAGGAGGTGCTTAATTAAAACACTTCAAAACTGAGCTCAAATGACTGCCCTTCTACCAATACGGTCCATAGCTTGAAATAAATAAAAGAGACAGGTTGAGCCTTCAAGTTTATAACTTAACTTGGTAAAACATTTATTACATTTTTGTATGAAAATGAAAGATAGAATTAGCGTGAAGCCAACCTGAGCTGTTTAGAATTCACACTGACTCTCGAAATGCATTGATTTTAATATACTGCTTTGCTAAGTGTCCAGAATATTCCACATTTATACCCTTTCTATCTTTAAGTAAATCGTCTTCATTAGAACGACCTCCTCTTGCCTCTAAGCTACCATGCTAACCTATATCTTCTTCAAGGCCCCAGTTCGCCCGTACCTCTTCCGGCTGGCTGTTGCTCATCAAGCTCCTGAAAGCTGCTCAAGATGGAAGAAGGATCACTCTTGGGAACTCCAGGCTCCAAGAAGATGCCATCTGCAATCTACAAAATTCTCTATGCAGAACGATGTTTCTACATCCTGGCCCGTGGCTTCCAATAACCTCTCCATCAGGTCCTGACCCACGGGATGCAGGCCCTTGCTCTGCAGCTTCTGCTGGCCTGGAGTTCTCAGCGAGAATTATGACACATACCCCTTTGTGTCTAAAGCTGGGTCCTCGGAGGTCTCTCGCCCATAATGTCCCAATGTCTTCCTGTAGCAAGCTTTGCTCTGTTTGATTTGGATGTAAGGTGTCCTCCAGATGAGTCATCATACTTTTGAATGCATAGTCACCATGGCAACACTGTTTCTGGAGGTTATGGGATCACTGGGAGGTGGTGGTCTCGCTGGAGGGACTGGGTCACAGTGAGGAAGGACTTGAGGTTTACAGTCCAGCCACTCTTCCTGTCCTAGCTGCTTCATGTTCTGCTAAGATGTGAAGCAGCTGGCTTATACTTGTTTGGCCACAGCTGCCACTGCCAGGCCTCTCCACCTTGAGGGCCTCTCCTCACTGGGAGGGGCTTACCCATTCAAGCCACAACCAACCTCAGTAAACTTAAAATCCTTCTTTACACTGCTCCCTGTCAGGAGCCTGTCTGCACTGATGAATCCGTACAATACCAGCTAAGAATCGGATGACTGAGGACCCCTCTGTGGGTTTCCTGCCACTCCTTCCAACAACAGTGTTGCGTCCTTCCTCTTCAACATCTACCACTGATACACCGAACTGCCAGCTTTGATAACTGTTTTTTGGCAGGCCAAAGAACTATTCTTCCCAGCTTCTCACTTAGTGCCTCAGGAACTCTGGTTTAGGATGCGTGAGTTGCTCTGGGAGGAATCAGAATGCAAAGATCAAGAAAATGCTTCAATGCTAAGTTCAAAAGCTAGTATCATGAGGGAACACCCCATCTGGGACAAGTGACTTGGGATAAGTCACTTGCTGTTCAAGTACGAGGACTAAAATCTAGAATCCCAGAACCCACATAAAAGCTAGGCAGGCCTGCTAGCTGCTATAATCCCAGCATTCGGGAGGCGGAGACAGGGGGTACCCTCCAGATCAAACTGATGTCTAGCCAATCAGTGAGCTGTAGGTTCAATGAAGCCACCCTGGCACATTAAATACAAGGAAAAGCAATCGAGGAAATCACATGGTTCAGGCATCCATGTCTCCTGTCCCCTCCCCAGCCATAATCCTGTGCCCATAAAAAAATGCAAGAAATTATAAATAAATATCTAAGCCATTTGTGTAAATGAGCAAGAGAATGCAAATAAGGCTGTATAAGCAGGAAGGCAATTAGAGAATCCTCCTCCATAGGAAGTGTTATCCACAGTAGATGCAGAGCTATAGGGTCACAGCATTGGCCGAAAGCTGTTTGGTCTAATTTTCCTTAGGGTAAGAGATTTGTCATCGTAGCAGCAAGATGGGTGGCACAGGCTCTGTAGGGTTCTGTAAGAAGGGTTTCAGAACTGCCAGACCGAGCGAGCTGCATCTGCTCTTAGCAGGACCTGCACCAGAAGCGGCTTAATTGATATGTTATTTATGCTACATAACAAGGAAAGGTAGGGAAGGCAGAGATTAAGGTATGGGACAGGGGTCACAGAGGGGATGGATAAGGAAGGGCCAGTGAGCTGTTGTTGACCCTGACAGCAGGTTGCTGGGTGTGTGCACCTGTTCCCCAGCGCCTACATCCCACACTCCCAGTCCTACCTCCTTAGGGCTCAGAGGGCCTGGATGCTCTACACTACCATTCATTCAGACACTCGCATCAATAGCACCAAGGGCGGTCAAGCAGTGCCGATACAGAGCCAGGCTCTTAATACAGAGCCAGGCTGCTAATACAGAGCCAGGCTGCTAATACAGAGCCAGGCTGCTAATACAGAGCCAGGCTGCTAATGCCCATTCAAGGAGAACTCATGACCATGTCCTGAGGCTTTGCTATGGAGACCTCTGGCCTGTGACCAGGAATGACACAGCTGGGTCACATGGCAACTGTGGGGTCACCTAGCTGAAGCCTGGGAGTGGCACAGATGGGTCATACAGCAGTGGTTTAAAAAGTTGTAGCATTCTCTCAAGGTTAGGGCTAGGGAAGACAGTGTTGAAATTCACCTCTAAGTTCAACTAAGAGGTCCTGATTCCATACAGAAAGGAGAGAACAACCAAGAAAGACACTAGTGTCAACTCCAGATTCCATATGAACTGTACACACAGTTGAACATGCTTACGTATACCAGTTGTCTTAGTTAGGGTTTTACTGTTGTGAACAGACACCATGACTAAGGCAAGTCTTATAAAAAACATTTAATTGGGGCTGGCTTACAGGTTCAGAGGTTCAGTCCATTAACATCAAGGTGGACACATGGCAGTATCCAGCCAGGCATGGCACGGGCAGAGCTGAGAGTTCTACATCTTCATCCAAAGGCTGTTAGTAGAAGACTGATATCCAGGCAACTAGGGTGAGGATCTTATGCCCACACCCACAGTGACACACCTACTCCAACCAGGTCACACCTATTCCAACAAGGCTACACCTCTAAATGGTGCCACTCCCTGGCCCAAGAATATACAAATCATCACACCAGTCATACACACACACACACACACACACACACACACACACACGACACACACACACACACCATCCCTGTGGTTACAGGATGCACCATCATACCCATACCCTGGGTTCTGGGGCTCTGAACTCAGGTCCTCATGCTTGTGCATTAGGCCCTTGAGCATCTGTAGCCCAAACTCTTCTCAGTAAGGTAAATATAATTAATACATATCTGAAGATATATAAGCTTTACCAATGACATCTCCCTTGCTCTAAACTATTTTATTCAAACTCCTCCAAAGCTTTCCATTAGTTTTAACTAGTGGAGCATTTATTTTGAAATTGTTCCATCCAAAAAGTAGACTGGCCAGAGAAGCAAACATAGCAGTGAATGAGCTAAGCCACACTACACTCTCCAATACTCAGACGTGGACAACACTTGCAGGCAGCAATGAAGATGCAACTTTCATCATTTGGATTCTAATGTAGGCTTACCATGAAATCTCATCCAGCCCTTCTTGGATGGATAGGAGATGCTACTGCCTAGCTGGGAGTTGGTGGACACCCTGTGATCAGACCATTTGACCAGTTCTACCCAGTGAGCTGTGTGCAGGAGACACACAACTCCTGAGCTGCAGCCATGAAGGATCTCTATGGCCCATCTCCACCTCCTGCCCAGCTGTGGCAAACATGGGCACATCCTAATGGCACAGACTGGAACAATTTAAGTCACTGAGTCATGGAAGGGCATAAAACACCCTGGACACGAGGTCACAGCAGGTCATGTGACCCAAATCCCTGGGCTCAGGGGGCTCAGGTTCGCTCTGCTGTCACTATTTTGACAAGTCCTGAAAAGCAGTTTCATTTTGCACTAGACTGTTAAACTTTCTGCTAAGTTCATCCACAGATCAGACCTTAAGGAGTTTTGTATGACTGCACTAAAATTTCCATGTTTGCTTGTATGTACATATATGTGTAGGCATGTACAGATGGAAGGCAGAAGACAATCTCAGGTGTCCTTCCTTGGGTGTCTTCCATCTTTTTTGTTGGCGTAGGATGTTGCCCAATGAACTAGGCTAGCCAGCCAGCCCGGGAGCTCCAGGGATGTGCCTGCCCCGCCTCCCGTCTTGCCAGCACTGGGATTACAAATGTGCATCACTTTGTCTGGCTGTTCCTGTGGGTTCTGGGACCGTAACACAGACCCTGTGTTTACAAGGCACATGCTTTAGAACTGAGCCACCTCCATAGACCAAAGCACTGTGATTTGGAAGCTCTTTGTTTCTGTATTACCTACCAACCTCTCCTGACCAATGTAACCACAAAAGCCTTTGAGATGCCAGCGTGACCATACTCCAAGGTGACACTCTATGTAGTTGTGCTTCCTCTGCAGACTGGCTCCAACGCTAGGTGCCCACGGCCTTAGCCACCGAAGAGGGCAGCACTGCACAATTTACTGTGGTTATTGGGTGAACTCTCACTCTGTTATATGTGGTAGGGATACATCTTTACCATGTATGTTTCAAAACTTCTAACTGAACTTCCCTGTGGCAGAGACTGAAACCTAGAACAGATTTCCCAGAGTTCTTTGCAGTTAGGTCAGAGCATGTGACCTATGTCTTGCCAAGGAGGTTCACCCATGAGAGGCTTAGGGGTAGAAAAGGGGAGAATATTTGATGTTGCTATTGGGAGCAAACAGAAACAGGCTCCTTTTACATGCATGTCTTCTTTTGTGTCAGCTCTGGCAAGAGCCCCTGCCCAGTTCTATGAATCAGCACATCCATCCTGCAGTGGGCACGTCTCTCTCATGCACTGACTTCAGTGTATAGAACATAAGTCTGGGTCCCAAAGACCTGCAAAGACTTTGTCAGCTTCCCAATTGTTCTGGTTTAATTTAAAATGCTGAAAAAAAGCAACATGTGGAGGAAAGGTTTTGTTGTTGTTGTTGTTGCTGTTGCTGTTGTTATTATAAGGCCAGGTTATAGTCATCATTGAAGGGAGGTCTAGGCAGGTACTCATAGTCATATCACATCCACAATCAAGAACAGAGAGAAACAAATGTGCCCAGCTGTCTTCTTGTTTTCATCTAGCTTTTTCCTTTCCTCTATAGTTCAGAACCCCTGCCTAGGGAATGGTGCCACCCACAATAAGCTAGGTCTTTCTACATCAATGAACAATCAAGAAAATCCCATAAAGCTATAACCACAGCCAGTCTAATCTATGTAATTTCTCATTAAGACTCTCTTTCCAGGTGTTTCTATGCTGTATCTGATTGATGATTAAAACTAACCAGCATACCAATTAATGTTGTAGACTGTTCTCAGCAACTGAAACAGACAAGGACATTCCTTCCTCTAAGTGTAAGGACGTTGAAAGCAAGGGATGGATGTGGCTTTCAAATCTTCTGCATCAGTTACTTAGCACATTAATGTAACCAAACAGGTGAGAAGAGCAACTTAAGGAAGGAACAGGGAGTTATCTTGGCTCCGGTCTGAGGGTACAATCTATCACGCCTCAGAAGGCATGACAACAAAGACAGAGGGTCACATCTCAGCAACTCAAGAAAGTAGAAGGCAGATGCTAAACTGGCTTGCTCCTTTTTCCTTCTTTATTCAATCCCGGACCTATCAGAAGAACATGATGTCAAACACATTCAAAGCAAGGGCATCCTTTCTCAATTACCTTTTCCCAAGAAGTCTTAAAGACAGACACATCCAAAGCCATGCCTCACTAATGGCGCAGGCATTCATGCCAACAATCTACATTTAGCATCATACACTCTCTTCCAGCTAAGATTAGTTCAGCAGCTTGGTTCATAACAATGGCTCAACAGATGCTTTAAGAATGGATGGAACACACAGCCCCCAATGGAGGAGCTAGAGAAAGTACCCAAGGAGCTGAAGGGGTCTGCAACCCTATAGGTAGAACAACAATATGAACTAACCAGTATCCCTAGAGCTCGTGTCTCTAGATGCATATGTAGCAGAAGATAGACTAGTCAGCCATCATTGGAAAAAGAGGTCCCTTGGTCTTGCAAACTTTATATGCCCCAGTACAGGGGAATGTCAGGGACAAGAAATGGGAGTGGGTGGGTAGGGGAGCAGGGCGGGGGGAGGGTATAGGAGACTTTTGGTCAAGGATAGCTCAGAAGGCAGATGAAGCATTTCTGGGTGTTCATGTTGGGATTCCTAAAAGAGGTTAACACAAGTAGGCTGGGTGATGAAGACACTACCACTCATGACAGACACTATCCCATGTACTGTGAGTCCAACTAGCACACAGAGCCAGAGAAGGGGATGCTCCTGTCGGGGCTGCAGCAGCAGCTCATCCTGGAGTCAAGCACAAGCACTATGAACCGTGGGACCTTCAGACTGGGACTAGCCTGGATCTTCCACCTCACATATGGAAGGCTGTGGCATTTCTTGGACTATACAATGACAATCACAGCAAGTTTCTTCATATCTGCATATGTAAATAGCCATCTCCCTACCAGCATCTCATTTGTCTTTTGTCTCCAGAAGAGACTCTAATGCAGCAGGAAGTTCTTTGTTCCAAACAGCCATGGGGTTGGGAAGCAGAGATCTCACTATGTGGCCCTTATTTTAAATAGATTACAGGAATGATAACTTGCTTCAATGTATAAGGCTTGCCGCACTCATACAATGAAAATTGTGTATGAAGGGGCCTAGCCTTGATGTGGAGGCTCATGCCTGTAATGCCAGCACTTAGGCTGGGGTAGGGGAATCACGCTGAATTTGAGACTACTGGGTTAACTGCAGGCCAGGCTGGAACTGAGCTATAGAATATGACCCTGATTCATATAACAAAAGAAGAATACATAAAAATAAAAACTATGATGGGCATCTCGGTGTGCTATGCTATGAAGCTAAACATGTTTGCTTTACTGGAATGTCTGCAAAAATTCTATTTTAACAAGCTCTTTGCTGCACGTGTATTTCTAAGACAAAATTGTGTTTAAATCATATAAATACGTTTTAAAACTCAAATCCCTCTTTTCCCACACTTTGTCAGGCAGAGTTTCATCTAGCACATCTTGCTTCCACACAGTGGTGTAAGCCTCAGTCCTGGTTAGGGGAAGGAAAGCTGTCAGTGGGCTTCCACCGTAAGCCTGTCTGTCTACCCAGGGTTCTCAGGCACCACAGAACTCATGCCATAATTCCCAATCAATTCGTGGTTAAATTGCAAGAAAGAATTTTGTATGGCAGCCACGCCTGGAGCTGCTTGTTACTGTACTTTTTTTTTTTAATCTGAAATCAGTAGACACAGTCCTTGGACTAATTGGTGCCAATCAGACCAATGTACCCTGCTTCCAGAATGTTCTCATCTGCTACCACATATAGTAGCATCCTCTTACATGCAGTCTGCCAGCACTGGAAAGTAGGTCAAGACATGCCAGAGCTCTCTCATCTCCCAAATGCTGGGTGTCATCAGGAAAGTTAAGACTCATCAGGGTTGAAGTCTGGGAAGGGAAAGACAAGCAGACTTAAGAAATGGAATGGGTTTGTTTCTCGGGCCCGTCATAAATCTTCATCCTCTTCCTAACAAGATCTCAGAGAATTGGCGATGGGGATGCTCATTACCCAAGTTCAAACCAGAGGAAGATGACAGTGAGAAAATCATTCCCAATTGATTTATGGTCAGATTGAAAGAAGTAGAAGGCCAATCACCTGCCTTTTAAATATCTTTCTACCCCAAACTCACATGAAAAGCCTGACTCCAATCTACTTCTTTAATTGGAGGGCTAAAACAATAGGCATTAGTGCTTCGAACCATTAATCATGATACGGTGGTAGCCATAGTCCAGAGGTGGCAGCCATGTTGAGAGGCCACAGACATAGACCAGAGGACGTCACCTTTGACTAGACAATGCATCCATGAATCAGGGAATACATCCATGGACCAAAGGCCACCACCCTGGTAGATCAGGTGCTATAGTCTTTGCCTTCTCTGAAGCCCAGAGGAAGGCAGATAATCCATAGTGTTTGTTAAGACATATGGCAGATGGATTTTTACTGAGATGACTCGTAACAAAACCATTTCAGTTCAGTCCCAGTGATAAAATGTGTTCTCCAGTTATAGGCAAATGACGGCCCGTTTAGGTGCCTATACTTGGTCAATGCTTACTTAATCCCTGTCAGGTAGTTAAACTGCAACTATTGATTTGTCCTCTGGTGTTACGTTACCAAGACAAAAGTAATGTATATGTATTTAAATGAATTCACATGCTGTCCCTCCGCTGTCCCTCCTGGACTCTCTCCAATCCGTCATAAGTTGCCTTATTTTCTGAGCAGTAAAACCTCATTAGTATGACCTGTAGAGGGTAAGCTTTCTAAACGATAAGGAAGGTTGTGATTTCAGACTGGTTTCCCTTAAGGAAAAGAGGTTGCCTTCCTTTTCTGATCCACTAGAAAAGTATGGAAGCTAGAATAATCCCAGGGTCACGGTGTGGACAACAAGTCACAACACCCTTCTCCCTGTGTTTTTCACTGAAGATCACTGTGCGACTTCCCCACAGGACAATGTAGGTGGCTGGGGAGCTGGCTCAGCAGTCAAGGGCTCCTGAAGCTCTTCCATAGGACCCAGGTTCAGCTCCCAGCACCAACATGACACAGCTTAGAGCTGCTGCCCACCCAAACAATGTTTGCTGGACATGACAGCGCAGTGGTATACACCCATGGCTTGCGTGAGATCAAGACAACCAAAAACCCCAGCATGAACAGGGAAGGTCTCATGAAGTTGACATTACATCACACACAGTACAGGCCACACCCCTGTGTTCAGAAGCAAGGTGGCAGTAGAGATGACATCTATAGCCCAGGTAAGCACCGTTAGAAACACACACTTATCCTGAATGAATGTTTGGGTTTTGAGATGTCTGATGCGATGCTGATGTTGATTTTCTTGCGCCTCCCCCATTCTGTCATGTGGGTTCATACAGGGTGACAACCCATAGTCTAAGAAGCCGGAGTCCAGACAAACACATGGCACTGGATTGATTGCTAGCCTAGCATGGATCTGGAGTGCCTTTATGTAGACACCCCTGTGCTGTCTCTCTGTTTGACAGAACTTTAGGTCTGCAGCAGGGGGGTGAGGGGGGGGGTAAGGCTGAACCTGACCTCTCAGATATGCCTTCCAGCAGCCGTGTGAATGTGCCTGGGGAGTCTGCTTCCTAGGGAAATAGCCTTGGAGGCTTTTCTAACTGGATTCAAGCCTCACCATTCGCCTGTGAGTCCTTAAAACCCTCTTTCTTTATCTTAGGAGATAAAGAAAATGGAAAATGCTTGTGACGGTATCCATGCATTTGGGGTGAGTCTGGTGAAAACTAAAGGCAGTTTATTACGTTCTGCACAAGGTCCCCTGGTGTTGCTATGCCCCAGCCCCACCTTCCCCTTGCCTGGGTCACCTCTAAGCATAACTTCTCCCAGAATTCCTTACCTGCTCTGAAAATTTGGCCAAAGTCCCTTTCCTAAAAGGCCCTAAGGCACCCTGGACTTTCTTTGTTAAATTCTCTGGGGTTTTCTCAATAGCTCCCAGTGCCACAGTTTACTGTTCATTCCAACACACAGATTTTTTTTTTGTTTAACACAGCAGGCTAAACAAACCTGGGAGGTATGTGTGTGTGTGTGTGTGTGTGTGTGTGTTCACGCACATCACAGTCTCATATAGCCCTGGCTGGCCTTAAACTTGCTCCTCTATTGCCATTTATGTGACTTACAATGTACATTGTATAAACACTATATAGGAGTCAAGTCCAGGGCCTTATTCATGTAAGGGGAGCATTCTACCAACTGAGCTACTGCCTCTGCCCCAAATAATTATATGGAATCCTTTGAGCTGGAATTGAACCAGCAACCTGAGGACTGACACACCCTGCTCACTGTAGTCCTCCCTCCACCTATGGAGCTACTGAAGACTCTACTCCAAACCAACTCCTGAACAGCTCCTTGTGAAAGAAATGTTCTATGGAGCCTGAAAGGTGGTGATGCCTATCTAGCAATCACTCCTGTATACTTGGTACAGACAGAAGCTAAATCTGCTTAGGTGTGAAGCCCAAGCAACTGCAGCTTGGTAAGAACAGACACATGGTAAAAGCATCCCAAAGGGACCAGCCACACAAGTGTGACTGACAGCATGATCTGCACACTCTTACCCCTCAGAAGAGCGGCAGGCTCCAGTTCTCCAAAGCACCATCCATGGCTAAGATCCACCCGGCACCAAGCCTTCACATCCGGTCTGCTTTGATACTCTTGTGTTGCCATTGGCAACACTGTGACTGCATGCTGGGCATCCTGTTATGCCCAATAAAATTAATACTGACTGCACCTCTATGGGGGAACAGGGCACTCTGCTGTTCCCAACAGAACAAAGCCACCAGCTGAACACTACAGGGCTGTGTGCAGGTTGCAACCATAGGGGCTGCATCTGACTTCTGGTTGGTGGTGGTGGTGGTTGTGGTGATGTGTGTGTGTGTGTGTGTGTGTGTGCATGCTGTTCTTTGTTTTATCTTTCTTTTCTACAGGAAAGCTCTTCAGACTTGTAATAGAGCCATCAATTTACCCCAGGCTCAAGGGCAGGATGGCCCTTTGAATATCTTCAAACAGTGCTGTGGCACATTATTTCCTATAATAAGAGGGCGTTACTGTTACTTGTTCATCATGGGATCCAGTCCCCACATCGGCAGCAAAGGGAACCACCAGGTATATTTACGGTGTACCTTAGAGATAGTGTGTTGCTTCCCGGAGGACGTGCGAAGGCAATTAGTCCTCTGTATTCTATGAAACCCAGCTTTGATGTCACTTCCCCAACTATGAAGACACCCCTGAATTTTTCTCTATGTAAACACCTTTCTCTCTTTGGTTGGGGAGTCGCCTCAGTGAGTAACAATATTTGTTCTACAAGCATGAGGCCCTAAATTTGAACCCCCATCACCCGTGTGAAAAGTCAGGGGTGGTCACATACACACCTATAACCCCAGCAGTGGTAGGCAGGGGCACAAACAGGAAGGGTCATGATCACAGGAGCCTACATGCTGCCAGCTTCAGTGGTAGGCTCTGTCTCAAGAGAATAATGTAATAGTGTGATTATGAGCCTGTGTGTGTGTGTGTTTGTACACTATGGGGTAGGGTATGTGTGTGTGCTCTAGGGTAAGATGTGTATGTGTGTGCATGTGTGTGCACACTATGGGATAGGGTACGTATGTGTTTCTATCTACCTGTCTTTCTCTGTCTGTGTGTATGTGTGCATGTACATACTATGGGGTAGGGTGTGTACTTAGGTAGATGTGCTATGGTGTACACTGAGGTCAGAAGAGATTAGCTGGGTCCCACTCTGTCACTCTCTCCTGTGTTCCTGTGAGATGGGTAACTAAACCTGGAACTAGGCTGGCAGTGAGTGAGCCAGCTCCTGTGTTTCCACCATTGCTGGTGCAGAGGTTGAAGGTGTTCCCACCATTGCTGGTGCAGAGGTTGAAGGTGTTCCCACCATTGCTGGTGCAGAGGTTGAAGGTGTTCCCACCATTGCTGGTGCAGAGGTTGAAGGTGTTCCCACCATTGCTGGTGCAGAGGTTGAAGGTGTGCACAGCTTTATGTGAGTGCTGGGACTTCCAACTCAGGTTCTCACACCTTTGCAACAAGCAAGCACTCTTGCCTAGATGGCCATCAATTGTCTCTGGCCTTACACTCACTTTTGAGCTGTGTTTCTCCTGACCTTGGTTTATTTTTACAAAAAAAAAAAAAAATCTTAGAATCAGTTTCAGAGAGATCAGTATAGTATGATCATTTATCAGGTGTTTGCAAGATACAGCCCACATGCTAGATCTGTGGCTGTTTTATGAATAAAGTTTTATTAAGACACATCTATGATTTGCTCGTGCACGCTCTATTGTTACCTCCACGCTGTAAGGGCAGACTGAGGAGCTGTGGTGGTGACCACATGGCACTCAGAGTTGGAACAGTTTTAGCATTTGGCCTTTTACACAAAATGTTTGTCAACCCCTGACCCAGCTTGAGTGTGGGTCCTTTGCCTCTTCTGTTGATACTACTGCTGCTTCTCGGCCCTTTAACCTTGTAGGAACCACTTAAAGAGCCTTCTAGAAGCTTCTGACAATGGCACTGTGTAGAGATATACAGAAATAACTAAGACTAATCTTCTCATAATAATTTCAATTTAAGCAAGACTGTACTTTGTGTATTATCTCTTTTCAAATGACAGCTTTTATTAGTGGAGAAACTGAAGAGAACTGGTACATTAAATCACTTACGATATCATCGTTTCTTTGTGCAGTGTCCTGGTGTCAGTGTTTAGTGAATTAATTGCTCATTTGTGTACAGACTGCACAATGCATTTTGAAAAGATTGTACTTGCCTCCCAGGGGCTTGTGCAACCTGAGACAGGTAAGGATGACAGAGAAAGAAGTCTCCCTAGAGGCTGTGCTAGACAAGTGGCTGCCCATGCAATGTATACAGCCATAGATAAGCCCAAATCTAACAGAAATAAATATTGATTATTATTAATATTAATAAAAGTAAATAAAATTTAAAAATCCAAGCACTCATAAAAGTAACTCAACTCTTCCAATAAACTCTTGGGATTATCTACTGGAGAGTTTTCTAGAGATAAAGTTACAGACAAAGTGATTCACATGATCTGGGAATAAATTCTAGGCATGTGGCTTAATTATTGTTAAAGAAAAAAACTAGACAGAAGCATTTGGATAGAAATGTAACCAGGGAGATTGGGTAGAGAAAAATCCAAAGCATTCTAGCATCCAACGTACAAAGAAAGGCAAATTTCTATACTTGCAGATCACATCCCAGGCTACTCACCTACATCAGAGACACATGTCCTGTGATTGTTTGATGAAGCATTGAGTATGAGGGAGGGAGTAAGCAAGAGAGATGGAGCTAGGGACTGAGAAACTTCAGAGAGCTCCAGAGATTCTTGGAACCCACAAGGTGGCATTAAGGGGAGGGTTGGTGGCTGGAAGTCCCTAGAAGCTTGAAGTTGAGAGCTATAAGTTTGATATAGCAAAGCATGATTGGAAAGTAGGGCTTTCAGCACCGTTACCCAACCTATAGGGAGGGAGAAGGAGCTAAAGGTTAAACTGAATGTCAATGGCTAGTGATTTAGTCTATTGTGCTTTGTAGCATGGTAACCATGAGCCCAAGAAGAGTCATGTGGAGAGAGTCTGAGTAACTGAGCATGTGGAAGAGCCTGAGGAGAGCAGGTCTGTAGAGGGCTAGCATGTTCTGGTTCCTTCTCCCACCTGATTCTTACTCATCTCCTCCTCTGTGTGGCTGTCTGCATCTTTGTAGCATCTTCTCTAATATACTGGTGAAACTGTTTCCCTGAGTTCTGTGAGCCACGAAAGTCAGTCAAACCTGAGGGCAGAGGTGGGATAGTGCTGATTCCTGGTTGGCTGGCTGGAAGTAAGGGTGACAGAGTCTTTGCACCTGCCATCCCAAGGACAGAGACCCTTGCAGGACAGAGTCCTCCACTTACTCAATCTGATGATGTCAATGTCTTATAGTGGCCACGTTCAAAATTGAATTGGAGGGCACTCATCTGGTGCCCACTGATAAATGTATTGCCAAATTGCTTGACTGATGTGTAGGGGGAAATCCAACATTGATCTGGGATCACGGTACTCAGTGTTGTGGAAGTTCGATACAACACAGCCCTTACAAAGGACTGGATAATCACCATCAGATCTGAGTGCCATCTATTCAGCCAGAAACAATCTGAGCCCCTGCTCCTCACATCATCCTGAAATGCAGTACTGATGAGGGTCAGCCGTGGGGCTTCAGTTTCGGGGAGCACTGAGGTGCCTCTCCTTCACATCACTGGGCAACAAAGGAGCGATACAAGATTCCCTGATCTTCTTCCCACGGTACTACAAACTAAGAAACAGAAAACCACAAAACACAAAACCTCTGTCCAGTGTCAAAGGAACACTGGAATGAGGGACTCTGGAGAAAAGGCTAGTGCTAGCTACAGTGAACCTTAAGGTACAAGGGCAATAAAGCAATGATTGTTGTTCCAGCTATAGCTGTGACTAAACACCACAACATAAGCAGCTCAGGGGATGAAGGGCAAATTTAGTTTACAGCCTGGGGTTACCATCCATCCTTACACAAAAGCCAAGGCAGGATTTTGAAGCAGCTGGACACATCCACCATGGAGAACAGAAAGAACCCAAGTATGCTAAGAACTCGGCCTACTTCCTCTACCCTTAGAGGGTCAAGGATCCAGACCCAGGGAATGGTACCACCCACAGTGGACTGAGTCTTCCCGCTTAATGAACCCAATTGAGAGGAAAATCCCTTATGGGTACGCCTAAGGCCAACTAATCTAAACAGCCTCTCCTTGAGTGACTCTATGTGTGTCTAGTTGGCAGTTAAAGCTGACCTCGCAGATGGGAAAGAATAGACTAAAGACAATTCAAAACCACCGAGCATGCAATGGGTAAGTAAGATGACCTCTGAGGAGGAGACCTTCTCTCTCGAATCCCAATTATATTTAATATAAATGGATGGCATGAAGCCTACGTTTGTATGTAACAAACAAAATATCTATGAACAATAGTAGCTGTTACAAATAGGAGAGCAACCATAAGCCAGGTTCTGGGGTGACTATGAGACACACACATCAGTGATGTACCTAGTAAGAGGCAGAATCCAGATCCAGGGCCCTGACGCCTGTGCCTTCGTACTTACTTCATGGTTGCATTAAAGAGCCATGGGCTGGAATAAAGAAGCTGAACTTGCCACCTCCCTTAAAACAAACGAGTCAAAACGTATTCTCAGTTGGTGACTAGAAATCTCAGAGGTGAATCTACTGCTGTGAAAGTAGAATTTGGCAGGATTATGACAAGAGTCTGGTATAAGTGCCTTTGTTCAATTAATTATCAGAAAATAAGTAAAACATTCTGTGAGAATTTATATATAGACAATACATGATATTTTTAAGACTTTGTGTGTGTATATAAGTGTATATGTGTGTGTGTGAGTGTGGCGTGTGTGTGCACATGCGTGTGTTTCTCACCTGAGTGTGTGTATGTATACCATGTGCATGCAGGTTGACAGAGGCCAGGAGAGGAGTCAGACCTCCTTGGAGTTAGTTACGTGTCTGAGCACCCGGGTGTGGTGCTGGGTCCAAAAGCAACAGCCCTTCTTAGCTGCTGAGCCAGCCCTGCACACTTCATTTTCAAGGATTTTTTTCTTCTATTTCTGGCTCTACTTATTTGTGGATTAAGCATCCATAATCAACCGAGTGGATTCAGAAGTGTTGCTGCTTTCCAATGTATCTGTCCTGAAGTCATTCCCAAACCATGATGAAGACATTCGCAGCTGACATATGGATGCATGTGCGCCCCTGTGCTCACGTACCATATACAGGCATGCACATTCACATGTGCACATGGAAAGAGACATCTCTTCTAGCAAGAGAGGAAGAGATTTACATAAAAGATGGCTGTGTCCTGGAAACCCAGTGCCTCATCTATCGGAGGGGAAAACACACAGCTACTTCCATTCATTTGATTATGTTTCCATCAATATTAAGTAGTAGTTCTTATTTCTTCTTTCACAAACAAGTCTGTGGCTGTTTCTAGTGCAAGGCCGACATCTCCTCACTGTCAAAAATAAAACATACAAAATCTCCTTTATAATCCCCAGCAGCCACTGTTCTGAAGGAGTTCACCACAGAGACCTTCCTAGGGAAGCCCCCAGTTCCTTGTGGGTCCAGGTCTGAACAGCTCTTGCCTAACGTCACCTTGGAGCTCCTCTCTGCATGGGCGTCCCTTCTCACCACCTTGATTTCTCCTCCTCGCCATAGATGGTGGCCATGTCTCATTAGAAGGACCTTCCTTATTTCTGTTTTGTCAATCAACATCATAAGTTCATGCTGCTTCCACTGTCCCTGATTTTAAGATACCCTCTCCTCTTTCTCCTGCCAGACGGCTGAAGCTCATCCGATCAACTGCCATGGCCATAGCTAACAGCTGCAAGAACAGCTGGCTCTGGACCCTCCCTGAGGGCGTTCTGTGGGCAGATATCACTTTCCTTGGACTTTGTAGTCACTATATAAGTAATACAACAGACATCTCAACTTGAAATCTCTGTGTGTGTGTCTCTGTGTCTCTGTGTGTGTGTGTGTGTGTGTCTGTGTTTGCACAGATGTGAATGTTGTGCATGCATGAATGTGGATGCCAGACTACCACATTATGTGGATGCCATAGATGTCCTTCCTTGTTGTTCTCCACCTTGCTTGTTTGAGACAGGTTTCTCACTGGGGCCTGCAGCTCACCAGTTAGGCAGCAGTAACTAACCAGTGAGCCCTAAGGATCCTCTTTTGTTCCCAGCACTGATTGCTAGTGTTCCTCATCATGGCTGAATTTCTTTGCATGAGTTCTGTGGCTCCAACTCGAATTCTCAAGCCTGCCAGTCGAGCCCTTCAGCAAATGAGCCATCTTCCCAGCGTTCAGAGTCTCCTTTGACCTTAGCTGACAAGAGAATGAAGGAGCTTGGCGCTTTTTCAATGACCCCTCTTCAAGTAGACATCCGGTGATGGTTAAGTTTCAGACTCCAGAGGCCTGTCTCTCAGCTCCCATCCTCCAAGCCTCTCCACTGTGCTCTCCATCCTTGAAGAAGGGCAACGTCAAGCATCTTCTGGTACTTAACCATGCTGATGTCTCCTGAATAGTGTTATCTGGTTCTACACGGCACTCTATGAGACAGCTCTACATTTTCATTCACAGAAGATTTATTTTAATACACAGGTGCCATGTCACATGTATGGAAGTCAAATGACAACTTGAAGGAGTCAGCTCTTGCCTTCCACCAGGTGGGTTCCAGAAACTGGACTCCAGCAATTAGGGCTGGATGCAAGCACCTTTATCTGCAGAGCTATCTCAGCAGATGGAGAACTTTCTTTAAATAAAGTGGGACAGGCCAGTGGAGCTTCTATGTACAAGACCCTGCCTCGTCGCTTCTGAAGCAACTAATGAAGCTGACACTGTCTGAGGTTTAGTTTTGAAAATGGAGGGAGGAAGCAGTGAGTCACCTGCTGACCTGGCTGCTTCTGGTTGGACACCAGCAGAAACTCAGGCATCTACTGAATTGGCTGCCAGATGTCTGGCTTTTTTATGAGACCTATCACTTAGGCTTATAGCCTGGGTCTCTCTGTGAGGTTTTCCTGACACTGGCTCTGTGAGGAGCAGGCTGGAACTGACAGGACCTGTGAGGCTCAGTCCAGGGTCAGCCTAAGGAATCCTGATGCTGGAAGCAGGGAAAGGGATACGGGTACTTACAGAAAGCCATGGGGACACACAGTGGCCCTAGTCCTTTGATGCGGTATTGCACTGTGGTGTTGGCTGGCATGCACATTAATAAATGTAAAACCCAGTCATAAGGGTTCAGGAGGAACCCAGGATCCTATTGGGTTAGAAGACGGGATGGAGAGACTAAGAGCTCTTAAGTCGGGTGTCAGGGAAAAATCACTATAACACCCCAAGTTTCACATTACACTGTCATCTTTAAGATTAATGGCAAACCCTGTTTAGGCCAGTGGTTCATTCCTGAAGTTTAGCATAGCATCTGTGAATAGGTGCATTTTGCCAAATGAGAAAGGCAGCTATCCCCAGAAATGAAAATCATTGTTTTACCAGAGTGTTCATAAATGTTATTGAATGTGCTAGTGAGAAGTGCAGAGAGCATGAGGGAAGTGGATGGTGGTAACTCAAACTCACTGCACACATTGCACATGCTCAGTCCGTGCACACACTCAGCACACGCGTCCAGAGCACCGGGTACCTGCCCCCAGCCCTGGGCCTTCAGAGGAAGGAAACAGGCTTGTGATTGATGACCCAGCTCTCCCGGGCACGCTCAGGATCTGGGATGAAGGTTGGACTAAGTATGGGAACCAGATGACACCAGTTCAGGGCCCCGTGCATTTTAAGTTAACCAAGATTTATGTTAACATCAGTGATACCTGGATACAAGGGCACCATTGAGTTAAAATAAAAATCAATTTGTTTCTCAGAACTGTTCCTGTACATCATGGGTCTGAGCAGCCATTGCTCAGGGAAAGGACAATAGAGATGTACACTGCTTCATCTTCAAGCACTAGGAGAAGAAAAAACCCACACAATTTTTCTCATATTTAAAACTTAGGAGATGCTGAAGGAATTTGATTATCCTTTCTAAAATCATGCTTCAGGGTGATGACAGATATCTCCCTGTCAATGTTACAAAGGAAACAGTGCCCAAAACACCAAGGGGTACTTGATATTGGCCTATAAACAAGCAAGCAAACAAACAAACAAAAACAGGTCATTTTAAAAATTAGTAAGGCTGTTTTTATAATAAAATTTTAAGTAAAATGTGTTTTTTTAAAGTTGTGTATATTTTCACATGTGAGTGCCAATGTACAGAGGCACACACACGTGTGTACAGTTATGTGTGAATATCTGTGTAGAGACCAGAGGGCAATACTGAGTGTCCTCTTCAATCAATATCTACCTTCTTTACTGAGACAGGGTACCTCACTGAACCTGGTGTTCACGGATTCAACTAGACTATCCAGTAAGCCCACAGATCCTCTTGTCTCCATCTCGCCGTGCTGGGATTACAGACGGGCAGCTCTGAGTCTAGTTTTCTGTGTGCTTGTTTTTTATTGTGTGTAATGGGGATCCAAACATGGGTCTCTGTGCTTACACAGAAAGCAGTTTTCTGAATGTAACATCTACAAACAAACAAACAAAAAGGCTAAGGCAGATAAGGGTTTCTCTGTGCAGGGCAGTGTGCTTTCTTGCCCTATCTGCTAACAGCAAGGACTATGGAAATAGGGGCATACATGCCACCCATCACCTGGCTAGACAGGAAGTCTCCTAGAACCTCATGTCTGCTTCAGGCTTTCTTTCAGCCTTAGGAAGCCAGAGCTTAGCTGATAGGCATAGTTAGATTTCAGACTGTTCAAAATAATCATAAAACGAGACCTGTTGGGAAATGTTTGCTACCCTGAATCACTTGGAGTCCTCTACTCTGTCTTTGTTCTGTGTCTTGGGATTTCCCAGAGCCCTCCGTGTCCTGTCATCTGGCTGCTGTCTCTTCAGTTAGCCTCCAGGACCTTGCTTAAGGCTTAGGTCTCTTCAGTTAGCCTCCAGGACCTTGCTTAGGGCTTAGGTCTCTTCAGTTAGCCTCCAGGACCTTGTTTAAGGCTTAGGATCTTTTGATGGAGGATACCTCTGCTCTGCTGTTCACTAAACCCATTATGACCTCAATGTTCTGCCCTTTCCTTAGTGTTCATATGTACACAGGCCATATGTATCACCCAGGTCATATATGCTGTAGCCATTCACCAGAATAATCAAACACAGATATAGGTTAATTTTAGGTGGAGTAAGGGATGATGATGATCAAAGTCCCAATGTCCCAATGTCATCAATGTCCCAAGAGCCCTCAAATGTGGAGTTTGGTCTCAGGAAGACTTGGTTTTAGAGCTCAGACCATCTCCTTGTTTTGGAAGCATGATGTGATTGTTGAATTCAGTGCCATCATCTTTAGCAGCACTGAGGTACAGCGAGGACGCTGAAGAGCTTGGAGTGGATCAAAGATGGTACAAAGTAACAAGCAGAGGTCTGAGATCTTGTTGGAGTTAAATGAAAGATCTCACTAGCATCAGATGAGGACATGAGGACAGTTGGACATCCAGAGGGTTTTCCAAGTTTGTGTTTTAAGACATAATCCTTTCATTTCTCAGCTTGACTTGCTTTATACATTATCCCACAGTTTGCTCTCGAGCCCATTTGTGCACTTGCTTCTGTGTTGAGATCTGATGGCCAACTGACCTGCCAGAGCCTCTTGCCACCACGGATGGAACTGAAGGTTCATGTTAGGAACCATGCAACTAATGCCTCAAACATGCAAGGTGTCCCTGAAATAACACCTGATGCTTACACAGTCTTATTTTGTTTTTGTGCAGCTTTAACAGAATACCTGAGTCTGGGTGCTTTATAATAGAAGTGGTATTTCTCATGCTTTTTGAGTTTAGGAGATCTAAGATCAAGAGATCAGAATCTAAAATCCAGGCCTGGCACTATGTACCTGTAACCTCAGATATTGCTGGGAATGGAAGGAGATGGGAATTCCTGAAGCTCCTTGTTAACCAACCTAAAGAAGCAGATGAGGTTTCAGGTCAGTGAGAGATTTTGTCACAAAGAATAACAGTTTTGAGACAGGGCCTCTCACTCAACTGGGAGCTCACTAATCTGGCTAGACTGCCAGGACAGCAAGCCTACCGGGCCCTCTCATATCTTCTCTCCCGCACTGAGAGTTTGGGAATATACCAGCATGCTCAGTTTTCGTCTCTGGGGTAATGAAGAACAAACTCAGGTCTTCGGGCTTGCAAAGCAAGCACTTTCCTGAGTTATCTCCTTAGTCCATGCATTTTTCTCCAAGTGGGCCCATCAATTCCCAGTTGAACATACCAGCTACAGAAAGATGGGTGCCATCTGGCTGGGGCTGATGGACTCTGCAGTTTCTGTTCTTTCTCAGTTCAGTTTCTGTTCAGTTGTCGGGGGTCCAGAAGAAGGTGAGACCGAAAGCAGCAAGGGCTGCCTGCCTGCAGTGCTGGATTACTGAGGCCCCATGGGCCTCCAACCCAGCCCCTCCGTTCCAGCGATACGCAGCGTTATGGCCGCCTGCCACTGCTCGAGGATATTAAAAGAGTAAATAATAGCACCTTTACAAATTCAGCAGGTTCTCCCACCGAGGGGGCTTTAAAAAGAATGCTGTAGAGGCATCCCACACATAAAGAGAAAATAAAAATTACCCCACTCAGCAGCAAAGTAAATGGGGGCAGTTCTTCAAGGGCAAGGGCCAGGAGGAGGTGCACTTTGCTTGATAACAAGTTAATGTATAAAATTTAAATTTAGCAAGGAAGCAAATCAAAAGTTCCTTTTCGGAATCGTTGATTCTACAGACTGAGACAGGGTCCTGAAACAGCTTTGCTAATGAATACGGCTGACAGGGCCCATGGCTGTGACCGGAGATGTATTACCAACTTGAAGCTCAAGTCCTTCTGTCCCAGGGATCCACAGCCCAACAGTCCAACCAAGATGGTTGATATTGCTTGTCAACTAGACAGGATCTAAAGACATCTTGGAGAAAAATTGCAGGGCATGTATATGAAGGCTCTCTGAGTTTAGGTGAGTTGACGTGGGGAAAGTTACCCTAACTGTGTGTGGTCCCATTACGTGGGTTTGGATCTCAGACTGCATAAAAAGGAGACAATGAATTTACATGAGCCTCCTTTTCTTTCTACTCCACGGTTGTAACCACCCAGCTGTCTCTTTAAGCTCCAGCCACCATGCTTTCTCTGCTGTGGTGAACTGCACCCTCGAGGGTGAGCTGTGAGAAACCCTTCCATCTTTAAGTTATTGTTGCCAAGTAGTCTGTGACAGCTCCAAGAAAACATAAGTAATATATGAAAATTTACAGTGATGAGAACTGAACAGTCAACTCAGTGCCTTGCCTTCAGGTCTCAGTGTGTACACGGGATTTCAGGTCGTCATGAGTGAAAGACAAGCACGTTATGGAGTGACCCTTCCTCCCATCACTCACCCAGGATGAGGAGTGGGGGAGACGTTCTCTTCCGTCTCGTGTTCTCTCTACTGCATGATCCTGAGAATAGAATGCTTTAGGGCATTCGCTTCCACTCCATCTCAGTCTACTGTAGAATTCAGGCTCCTTGGGCTAGAGCCTGGCCCATCTTCATTCATCCTTGCTTTTGCTTTGTTCAGAACAACTCGGTGCATAGTCACCATAGCTAGGAATCATGTGAGTTTTCTCAAGTTATGAGACCTCCACCTTCTGACGCTTTCAGTTTCCTATGATCTCAAAATAGATCCAAACTTGTTCGTTGGCTGGTTGGTGTGTGTAGCTCAGAGGATGTATGCCTGCCAAGCATATGCAAGCCTCTGGATTTGGTCCCCAGCACCAAACAACAAAAACAAGCCTGTTATCACTCACTGAAGGCCAAGCATGCTCTGAACAGAGACTTAACGTTGGCTTGTAGTCAGTGCTATTGTCTTATGAGTTTTGCTTGAGCTACCCAGGAGGGTATTTCTGCTTACATCCTAATTACAGGCATATCCTCCAGAACATGCTCATGGGGAAAAAGACCTACACAAAGGAAGCCATCATGGTGGTAGTAATAATAATATTATTATTATTTTTAATACGAACCATAATAATGTTGCCCTGGGCTCCCATTCTGAGTGCTGATTCACCGCCAGGAATTCCCATCATTATTTTATATGTATTTGATTCACTTAATTGTCACTATTAACCTGAAAGATGAGGACTAACCATTGTGTTCATACAGATGAGGAGATTGAAGCATAAAGTAACTAAATGACTAAAATGAGGGTCATTTAATGCAGTGTGCTCTTTACCTTTGCTCCCACACTGCCTCCTATGGCATCTTTACTGTGCTATAATTCTATACTTTAAATATAGATGGATATATATTATATATATAATATGTGTTATATATAATATATAATGTATAATATATATAATATATTTAAAATTTATCCCCAGGGCTAGGGAGATGGCTTAGTGGATAAAGTACTTGACAAAGTTTTCATTCCCAGAACTCATTTAAAAGCTGGATAAGATGGCCTATCTGTAATTCCAGCAATCAAAATGCAGAGACAGGGGATCTCCTGGGGAAAGTTGGCTTGATAGCTTAGCCAAGGAGGCAAGCTCTGGGTTCCTCTGGGTTTGGGAGAGCGAAAAAGGAAGACACTTGACATGAACCTCTGACATCCATTCACATAAATACGCATGTCTCCACCTGGGCAGAGTCATCTTTAGGCTCTGTGTGTTTGCTCTCCATGGAAGGACATCCTCATAGTCATGGGAGAGTAGCCAGCAGGTACACCAGGGGGGAGCCCGTGAGAGCCCACTCTGGATAGGTCACACCAGGGGGAGCCCCTGAGAGTCTACTCTGGATAGGTCATAGCAGCAGCAGCTAAAGATGTGCCCAGACAGATGATGTGGTTAGTAGCTGATACACAAGGGGGTTCAGGGCTGCCGTTGGCAGGCTTATGGGAAGAACTAGTGAGCAGCCCACCATGGCATGAAAGGGAGGCCCTGCCCTTAGCTGTTAGGGAGCAGCAAGGGCTTGCTAGGCGATTTCTCTATTACCCACCAAGATAAAGACATAGAGAGTGAGCTCATCAACCATTCAGATGTCACACAGCTGAGAATGGTAACTACACGCTGAATGAGCCAATCAAAATTGTAAAGATTTTGACAGGCTAGGATGATGGATGCCAGTTGGGCAGGTGAAATTGTATAAGGGAAGGATATTGCTTGGGTGGATTCCTGGGAGGGAAGATGAATCACCATTAGGAAGAAAGGAACATCTGCAGGAGGAGAAAATTTGTGGAAAGAGAATGTTTTATGTCTTATTCTTCTGCCTAAGAAGCCAGACAGGGAACCTCACAGAGAAACACTGTCCAGAGCTGCTGACCAGAGCCCATGATGCTGTCTATCCTCCCATGAAGCTCCACCTCACTGGGTCCTCCGTTCCATCATTAATAGTTGTTTGCTATGTTTGTTTATTTGTCTGATTGCTTTGGGATCTGCACAATACAGGAAATTCTATAGTGTACTGAGATTTGAACTGCTAATGTTTTGTATGTTTTTTTTTAAGATTTTATTTCATTTTTAATTCTGTGTGTGTGTGAGAGAGAGAGAGAGAGAAGAAAGAGAGAGAGAGAGAGAGAGAGAGAGAGAGAGAGAGAGAGAGAGAGAGATGGCAGGTTCCTGCAGAGACCAGAAGACTACACAGAATGCCGTGGAATAAAGTTACAGGTGGTTGTGCACTATCTGACACGGTTTCTGGGAACAGAAAGTGTCTCCTCTACTAAAGTAGTACGTGCTCTTAACCATCAGGCCATCTCTCCAGCTCCTATGAATATGGAGTGGGGATGAGGGTATGTGTCTGTCCCAGATACTGGAAGTAATTCAGAAAATTTGCGTGTACATTGTTTAACCACAACTCCTCTACATTAAGAAGATTTTTTTACCAACTATCCTTCTGATCACATGCCATGTCCAGTCCACATTCCCATTTCCTCCCTGCTCCTAATACCTTGTCTAGCTTTCCTTGTGTTCAATACTGACCCCAGGCAAGGTCCCCTCACTCTGTCTGGTTATGATCTCTCTGATGTAACAGAGAGCACTCCTGAGGCTTTGGACTTAGGCTTGCTGGCTCCCAGCATCTAAGGTGCTCAGACATTGTTGTTATTCATATGTGTGTCTTGATTAAATTCATCTTAAAACTTTTTGACAAGGACCCTTCATAGTGATAGTTTCTTAAAACTTTGCATGCCATTCAAAAGCATGTCACATCTTCTGTCTCGTTCTCTGAGGATGGGTTTGCTGATGTGAATCCAGATCTTTCCCTTATGCGAGTTACATTTCCCCTTTGCAATTAGCAATCAATTGTAGGTGTTTCTCACAGGGTGGGAATATAACATTACCCAACAACAGCAACAGCAATGCAATGTGCAAGATATGCTATAAAGATTGTCCATTTTTTTTACTATTTCATTGACTGTTCATCTCTCATCAAATGAATATAAAACAATACATTAAAGAAGGCCGCTGCATATTTTCTTCAGAGAACCCATTAGCATCTCTCTCAGACTCAGTCTCTCCTATCACCGCATGAAAGCAGCCATGGCAAATATATACCATAGAAGATGGATGACAACAGGACTTTATCTGCAAACACAAGTGGCCTGCCAGGTTTGCTGCTCTGGCCATAATTTCCCCACTCTTGTCTGTAACTCTTAGTCCCTGGAGTAAATGATTCTCCAGGCACTTTCATGGCCAACGGTACAATCGCGACACAGATGGGCATACGCACTGGCACTGTCACGAGAATGACAAGAGGCCCTGGACTCATCGGCAATGCGAGGCTTTGAACCCACATTTCCCTACTTGCTTTCCCACTGTCTCTCTTGATGGAGATGAATGCAGACTCTGGACTTTCCATTGTGGATAGCATATATGGTCCCTGCAAAGACATCTGAGAAAAATTGAAATCTAGAGCAAGGGAGATGGCTTGGTAGGTAAAGCATTTGCCGTACAAGCCTGGGAACTGAATTTACTTAAAGCCAGTTACTGTAGCACATGTCCGTAATCTCAGCATTTCCATGGCAAGGTGGTGGGTGGAGATGGAGAATCTCCAGAATATTATAGATCAGTAAAGCAGAAATAGAGTCTTAACAGCACAGAAGGCAAAGACCAGAAACCTGCGGTTGTCCTCTCATCTACACACACACACACACACACACACACACACACACACACACACACAGAGATTTTAAAAACTTGGAACCTTAACTACTCTATTCACCAAATTCTGCTTTCCCTATAGCATGAGCTGCTTGTTTGCCAGAATGAGAAGCATACAACCGTGACATAAATATTCTCTGAAGATGACAGTTATGGTTATATTTTCATTTCCATGGAAAGAAAACAATTTAAAATATTTGGAAATTTAGAACTCAAATGGAAATTAATGCCTGGCTTTAGTTTTCTAATGGAATATAAAAACCAGAGATGCAGACCCCACCACACCCCCCCACTACCTCTGCAGCTTAATCTATCAACGTGACAGAAGCTACCGCTCTACTTCCCGACTTATTAACAGGTGCTAAAATACATATGAGTTGCTGAGCATTGCAAAGCACTCTCCACAGCCAGCTGACATTACTGCTGCTGCCATCATTGTTCAAGATAGAAATGGTCCTTAAAGGGTGACAAAAAATACCTGCCAACTGAGTAAGTTTGCATCCATTCTGGGAGAAGAAAAATGCATTTAAACACACAGCAACAGGCTCCAGACGCAGGCGAATTGTGAAGGAGACTCATGAACTGTCAGTCTTTATAAAATCAGAGCATAATGCTGGGTGTGGTGGCTCATGCTCTTAATCCCAATACTTGGGAGACAGAGGCAGGAGGATTTCTGTGAGATCCAGGCCAGCCAGGGTAACATCATGCAACCCTGACTCAAAACAAAAATAAAGGCAGTATGCTTAGGGGACCACACGCCATTGTCCACTGGTCCACTGTTTTTCTGTATAACTTCCCTTGAGCTCCTCAGGTAAGAACTGGGATGTAAGGCTGGCCAGATCATCACCGTCATCCTTCACTTGGTTCCATCTGCACAGCCTGACGGGCTCGGAAGTACCGCACATGCAACTACTCTTTCTCTACGATATACCGTTCAGAGGAAACAGAAGCTAATTTTTTGCAAGGCCACTACTAGAATGTGCTGTTTCATGTGTGGGTATGTTGGATACATGTATATGCACAAGTGCAGATGTATGTGGGTGTTTCTGGGCATGTGTGCATGTACATGCATAAACAAGAGGTCAACCACAGGTGTCTTCCTTGGGTACTTGCCACCATATTTCTGAGACAGGGTCTCTCGCTGACCCTGGGGCTCACTGATTGTCTAGCCTCGATGGCCAGCAGGCTCCAAGGATCCTTCTGATTCCATCTGTCCAGCACTGGGATCCTAGATGTGTACCAACGTGGCAGCTTTTTATTGGGTTTTGGTTTGAAGGTTGTTTTGGTTTGAGTGTAGGTTTGAGGCTCACACTCCAGTCCTTGTGCTTACGTGGAAAGTATTTTCTCACTGTGCCAACTCCCATCCTTACAAGCCGACACTTTACACTGGGCTCCAACCCTAGTATTTGCTGGGCTGCGGGGCAGGAGCACAGATAAAAACGTCTAGATCACATATTCAATATCTTAACACTGCACATAAAGCTAGTGAATGGTCAAGTATAGTATTTCTATTCTGCCTTGAAAACATCTCATGACTATCGATGCCTTTAATGGATGTGAAGCCCTTGGATCTTCTGTAACCATAAGTCAGCAAAGTATCAAACTAGACTGCACTTAATTGCTACTGAACGCATCTAGGTGTTCTGTCGATGAGCCGGTGGCTTGAGAATGGGTCGCTGTTACTATTTCAAAATGTTCTTCAGTCTCCAAGTGTGAGTGCTGGGGAGAGTGACACTAATTCATGAGCAGAGGTGGAGCCAAGACAGGGAAGAAGTGGGGACATTCATTGTCCTTTGGAAAGAAAACGATGCCGGGATTTTTTACAGAATCAACTCCCACTCTCACGCTGAGAGGACGGCTTCACGATTTAATTAGTCTTTTGTCTTACCTAAGTGCTTTGGCGGCTCAAATCCTCTACATGTTTCCGAGCAGCAGCAGCAGCAGCAGCAGCGCAACCCACAAATCTTCGCAGCATCAGATGCGTTCATCTTCTGTTTGAGAACATTGGGCAAGATGTGGGAAGGTATTCCCCCCACCCCGGGGCCCCCTAACAAATGGAGGAGAGAGGGAGAGAGAGAGACAAATACAGAGATGGAGACAGACAGAAAGAGAGGCAGAAAGAGAGGCAGATAGCCTTTTGCAGTGTGAGGCCTCAGCAGAGGCCTTTCCAGACAGCTCTAGGGATGCCCTGCTCAGCATCCATTTTCTTCTTCAGCGTGGATGTGACCCACTAGCCACAAGTCATTCAGTCCTATGCGCTCTACAGTGAAGGCTTTAAGACCACCTACTTTGCCATATCCAGCCAAACCCAAGCTCAAAATTAGCTACTTAGTAGGAAAAGATGACCCCTATTCAAGGTCATGCCAAAGACAAAACCAACTTTCCCACTGTGCGGTTTGTATTATTTTATTAGAATGTGTTAACTATGCATAATAACAGGTTTCATTATGGGACATTCATACATATGTTCCTATATATAGTGTATTTTGATCCCGTGACCTTTGGCTCTCATGTACTCCCCTCCCTTTCTTGATCTTCTTAATTACCCCCTCTTCAACTTTCATGTCTGTCTTTGAGTATGCATATGTGTGTCTGTGTGTGTATATACATGTGTGTATGTGTGTGTATATGTGTGTCTGTGTGTGAGAGAGAGACAGAGACAGAGACCCAATGAATTTAACTAGAGTTGCTAACATGAGCATATTCACAGGAACACAGGCCACTTCCATACCACTGAAATGCATCTCCTCCCTAGCCACTCTGAACTACCTACAGCTCCTCAGAGAGAGCTGAGGTCTCAAGAGCTCTCCCTCTGTCAACTGAAGGCTCAGCCAGNCTGTGTGTGAGAGAGAGACAGAGACAGAGACCCAATGAATTTAACTAGAGTTGCTAACATGAGCATATTCACAGGAACACAGGCCACTTCCATACCACTGAAATGCATCTCCTCCCTAGCCACTCTGAACTACCTACAGCTCCTCAGAGAGAGCTGAGGTCTCAAGAGCTCTCCCTCTGTCAACTGAAGGCTCAGCCAGCCCTGGGCAGGTCTTGGCTGTAGTCAGTCTTATATGGACAGGTCAAAGAACATCAAAGACGTCTAGTGGGGCTGAGGACAAAGGGAGGCACACTTCTCTACTGTTACTTTCCATCCAATTTATGTCTAAGATTGTTTTCTTCCTGCAAGTGACAGGTAAGAACTACCCATAGTTTGAGGTTTCATGTGATGTTTGCAGGGTGTATCCACTGAGCGAGGCTCACATCCAGGACGACATGCTCATCTTAGGCATCTGTCAATCATCTTGGTCCCCTCAGCTGCCTCTCAACCGCTTGATGATTTGTTAGCATCTTTGAAGGTTGACCCAGCCAAGTGTGAGGCAAGACTGTGCTAGATTCGGGAGATAAAGGCAATAGGCCCTCCCACTAAAGACCTGACTACAGGACACTGGCTTTAGGCCACCGTTCCTTAGGCCACCTTTCCTTAGGCCACCGTTCCTTAGGCCACCTTTCCTTAGGCCACCGTTCCTTAGGTCACCGTTCCTTAGGCCACCGTTCCTTAGGTCACCTTTCCTTAGGCCATCGTTCCTTAGGTCACCGTTCCTTAGGTCACCGTTCCTTAGGTCACCGTTCCTTGCTGTGCAGGAGCCACTTCCCCACCTGGAGCAGCAGCGTGATCACAGCTGGTGGACGAACCCTGAGAGGGGAAGCAAGGTATTGGGAGGTAGCTTCAGAGAGACAGCTCGTTTCAATGGCGGGAACGAAGGTGATCTGTATTTTCTGGATGAGAGTAGGGGCTATTTGGGTAAGTGTACATCAGCGCCTGCTCTGACCCTCTCCTTGCCCTGCTGCCCGACCCCACAGTTTCTGAGATGTGAGTAGAAAAATCTCTGCTTCTTTCTAACACCCTTCCTTTCACATTTTCCTGAACATTTCAAGGCACACTAACTGCAGAATAAATGGGGGGACATTTGGTACCAGGACCTGATCTCTGCAGTACGAGCAGGCATGTTCAGTATCTCATACACTGTAGTTAAACATCCAGCCTCCATTCTGCAGGAATGACAGACAAGACGCGAGTGAGATCGGTATTGTCCGTGACCCACCACGTTCACTTCTTTACTTAAAAGAGAAAGAGAAAAAGAATAATGGAGCCTAAGGAAGGGGGGAATTTAATGTACTAAAGAATTTCTCAGGATTAGCTCTTCTCCCTTGCACAATACATGAAGGGAGAGACCAGGAAGTAAAGACAGATGATGCTGTGTCCCACGACTGGCCATTGCTATCATCAGTAAACCTGTGGTCATGTCCCCTTTGGTCCGGAGGTGGGCAAGCAGCGCTAGACAGAGAAGGTGTAGTGAGGAAAACCTTGCAGGATTTCCTATTCCTAAGATGCATGGACACTCCAGGAGATGCTCCATGACAGCCTTGCTGAGCATGGCCATGGAATGAGCAGAGCCTTCTACTGAAGATCAGCCTGCCGATGGCTTTGAGTCTTGTGTTGTGAGTCCTGCTGGAGTTAGGTCTTTATCAGGATGGGTGACCCATTCTCCAGGGGCCCATAGAATGCTACCAGTTAGGTCAGTAATTACAGCCACCCAGGAGGGCCATGCAAGCCCATCATGGGCAGATGCGACACCAATCTCATTTATTCCCTCCTCAACCCCAGGGCCCTCACTCCAGGAAAAAACCAGAAAGGTGTCTGAGCAAACTGACCTGGTTGTAGGCCCCTCTATCCCTAATCAGCAGGGTCACAGTTAGAACTTGGTCGGGGAGAAAGAAAGGAATGAAGCTGAAGAGGAAGGGGAGGTCCCCGTGATGAAGTTGTATCAGTGAACTAGACTGAACTTTCCAAATGGTAATACAGACCTAAAGCCTGCTTGGGGCAATGGCTCCATTGGCAAACTGCTTGTCACAGGGTCATGAGGACCTGAGATCAGATCCCTGTACCTACATAAAAAGCCAGCTGTGGCAGCATGTGTCTGTTGTCCTAGAACTGCAGAGGCTGAGGCAGGGGCATGCCTGGAACTCACAGGCCAGTTTGGGTGAATGGAAGATCTCCAGATTCAGTTAGAGACTCCATCTCAGAAAAGTAAGGTGGAGAGTGACAGAGGAGGACATTTGGACAGTGACCTCGGACCTCCATGTGCACTGCTGCACACGTGTGTATACCTGCACACATGTGAGCACCCATATACTAACACATACAAACTTTACGTGTGATGAAGAGCAGAGTCTGCTATAGCAAATTTGTGGCAGATACTGAACAGCATAAAATCTTTTCATAAAAGCAACCATAGTATAAAAACACAGCCCTTTCATGTGCCCGTGAGCAATACTGTGTGTTGAAACTCAAGGGAATTAAGAAAACCTGCAGAAGTAAGAGGCGTCCTGAGTGTCCTCTTGTGAATATCCTCTCTCAGGAGATGCCCTTTCCTATGTCCATAGGCAAGAAACATTGCTTGGCACCCCCAAAATTTGTTCATGTGAGGCCATCTCCCATTTTGCCCTAGAATAATTCTACATAACTGTCTGCTCTGCATGAAAACTGAAGGGAGGGCAGAGCAGGAGGGAATGGCTTGCTAGGAAAAGCACTTCTGCAAGTAAGAGAACCAGAGCTCAACTCCCCAGCACCCATGTAAATGTCAGGCTGTCATGAGGGCTCACCTGCAGTTCTGGCTACAGAGGGCAGAAGCGAAGGGCCCCAGAGTAAGCTGTCTAGCGCGAGGAGCCATGTCAGAGTAAGCTGGCTAGCGCGAGGAGCCATGTCTGTGAGCTCTAGGTTTGACTGAGAGGCTGATGCTGGCTCAAAGATGGTTCTCAGCATCCACCCTGGGCCCCCTCCGCACTTTGATGCAAGCACATGCATGTGTACCCCTGCGTACCATGCCACACAGATGCATGGCCACACACATGTGGATATATAGACATGCATTCATAGCACACCAGACACAGATGCAAATAAGACCCCACTAGAGCACACGTCTCCAGCACCTCAGACCCTTCCTCCTAAGGATCCCAAGTCAGAGTGAACTTTCTCTCTGAGTCTGTCTTCAGTTGCGAAAGCTTCTGTCTTGAGCCCTGTAGCAGGTGAGAAAGTGAAGTTCCTTGTTTGTCCTTACAGCATCAAAACGTCCGAAATCAGGAAAGCAGAGAACTCCTGGCCATCTCCCTCAGGATGCAGCTGGGTTTGAAACAGTATCTCCATGCTTCAAAGCAGACTCGCCAGTGGTTAGGGAGGATCCTGTGAAGGAAGCCTCAGGGCGCCTCTCCTCCACACGCCCTTGCTGGTGGGACCTCTACCTGAAAGGGACATTTTTGCCCTGAAAGAGCCTTCCAGTCTGTCAGGAATTGCAGCTTCTGTGTCTACAAACGGCACGTTCACATCTCGGCCCTCTTCTTCAGATGGGGGACACTAGGAGGCCACACCCTGAATTTCTGTCCCTTGTCTCTCTGTTTCATCTTCTCCATCTTCCAGTAACAGCCTTTGGAAAGGCGAAAGTCCGTTCTTCTAAATAGCATGGGTAAAACAGACTCTCTTTCCCTTTCCTTTCCTTTTTTCAAAAATACATTTGTTCCTCTTCTGATCTCCCTTTGCAGNCTGTGTGTGAGAGAGAGACAGAGACAGAGACCCAATGAATTTAACTAGAGTTGCTAACATGAGCATATTCACAGGAACACAGGCCACTTCCATACCACTGAAATGCATCTCCTCCCTAGCCACTCTGAACTACCTACAGCTCCTCAGAGAGAGCTGAGGTCTCAAGAGCTCTCCCTCTGTCAACTGAAGGCTCAGCCAGTCCTGGGCAGGTCTTGGCTGTAGTCAGTCTTATATGGACAGGTCAAAGAACATAAAAGACGTCTAGTGGGGCTGAGGACAAAGGGAGGCACACTTCTCTACTGTTACTTTCCATCCAATTTATGTCTAAGATTGTTTTCTTCCTGCAAGTGACATGTAAGAACTACCCATAGTTTGAGGTTTCATGTGATGTTTGCAGGGTGTATCCACTGAGCGAGGCTCACATCCAGGACGACACGCTCATCTTAGGCATCTGTCAATCATCTTGGTCCCCTCAGCTGCCTCTCAACCGCTTGATGATTTGTTAGCATCTTTGAAGGTTGACCCAGCCAAGTGTGAGGCAAGACTGTGCTAGATTCGGGAGATAAAGGCAATAGGCCCTCCCACTAAAGACCTGACTACAGGACACTGGCTTTAGGTCACCGTTCCTTAGGCCACCGTTCCTTAGGCCACCGTTCCTTAGGTCACCGTTCCTTGCTGTGCAGGAGCCACTTCCCCACCTGGAGCAGCAGCGTGAACACAGCTGGTGGACGAACCCTGAGAGGGGAAGCAAGGTATTGGGAGGTAGCTTCAGAGAGACAGCTCGTTTCAATGGCGGGAACGAAGGTGATCTGTATTTTCTGGATGAGAGTAGGAGCTATTTGGGTAAGTGTACATCAGCGCCTGCTCTGACCCTCTCCTTGCCCTGCTGCCTGACCCCACAGTTTCTGAGATGTGAGTAGAAAAATCTCTGCTTCTTTCTAACACCCTTGCTTTCACATTTTCCAGAACATTTCAAGGCACACTAACTGCAGAATAAATGGGGGGACATTTGGTACCAGGACCTGATCTCTGCAGTACAAGCAGGCATGTTCAGTATCTCATACACTGTAGTTAAACATCCAGCCTCCATTCTGCAGGAATGACAGACAAGACGCGAGTGAGATCAGTATTGTCCGTGACCCACCACGTTCACTTCTTTACTTAAAAGAGAAAGAGAAAAAAGAATAATGGAGCCTAAGGAAGGGAGGAATTTAATGTACTAAAGAATTTCTCAGGATTAGCTCTTCTCCCTTGCACAATACATGAAGGGAGAGACCAGGAAGTAAAGACAGATGATGCTGTGTCCCACGACTGGCCATTGCTATCATCAGTAAACCTGTGGTCATGTCCCCTTTGGTCCGGAGGTGGGCAAGCAGCGCTAGACAGAGAAGGTGTAGTGAGGAAAATCTTGCAGGATTTCCTATTCCTAAGATGCATGGACACTCCAGGAGATGCTCCATGGCAACCTTGCTGAGCATGGCCATGGAATGAGCAGAGCCTTCTACTGAAGATCAGCCTGCCGATGGCTTTGAGTCTTGTCTTGTGAGTCCTGCTGGAGTTAGGTCTTTATCAGGATGGGTGACCCATTCTCCAGGGGCCCATAGAATGCTACCAGTTAGGTCAGTAATTACAGCCACCCAGGAGGGCCATGCAAGCCCATCATGGGCAGATGCGACACCAATCTCATTTATTCCCTCCTCAACCCCAGAGCCCTCACTCCAGGAAAAAAACAGAAAGGTGTCTGAGCAAACTGACCTGGCTGTAGGCCCCTCTATCCCTAGTCAGCAGGGTCACAGTTAGAACTTGGTCAGGGAGAAAGAAAGGAATGAAGCTGAAGAGGAAGGGGAGGTCTCCACGATGAAGTTGTATCAGTGAACTAGACTGAACTTTCCAAATGGTAATACAGACCTAAAGCCTGCTCGGGGCAATGGCTCCATTGGCAAACTGCTTGTCACAGGGTCATGAGGACCTGAGATCAGATTCCTGCACCTACATAAAAAGCCAGCTGTGGCAGCATGTGTCTGTTGTCCTAGAACTGCAGAGGCTGAGACAGGGAGATGCCTGGAACTCACAGGCCAGTTTGGGTGAATGGAAGATCTCCAGATTCAGTTAGAGACTCCATCTCAGAAAAGTAAGGTGGAGAGTGACAGAGGAGGACATTTGGACAGTGACCTCGGACCTCCATGTGCACTGCTGCACACGTGTGTATACCTGCACACATGTGAGCACCCATATACTAACACATACAAACTTTACGTGTGATGAAGAGCAGAGTCTGCTATAGCAAATTTGTGGCAGATACTGAACAGCATAAAATCTTTTCATAAAAGCAACCAGAGTATAAAAACACAGCCCTTTCATATGCCCGTGAGCAATACTGTGTGTTGAAACTCAAGGGAATTAAGAAAACCTGCAGAAGTAAGAGGCGTCCTGAGTGTCCTCTTGTGAATATCCTCTCTCAGGAGATGCCCTTTCCTATGTCCATAGGCAAGAAACATTGCTTGGCACCCCCAAAATTTGTTCATGTGAGGCCATCTCCCATTTTGCCCTAGAATAATTCTACATAACTGTCTGCTCTGCATGAAAACTGAAGGGAGGGCAGAGCAGGAGGGAATGGCTTGGTAGGAAAAGCACTTCTGCAAGTAAGAGGACCAGAGCTCAACTCCCCAGCACCCATGTAAATGTCAGGCTGTGATGAGGGCTCGCCTGCAGTTCTGGCTACAGAGGGCAGAAGCGAAGGGCCCCAGAGTAAGCTGTCTAGCGAGAGGAGCCATGTCAGAGTAAGCTGTCTAGCGAGAGGAGCCATGTCTGTGAGCTCTAGGTTTGACTGAGAGGCTGATGCTGGCTCAAAGATGGTTCTCAGCATCCAACCTGGGCCCCCTCCGCACTTTGATGCAAGCACATGCATGTGTACCCCTGCGTACCACACCACACAGATGCATGGCCACACACATGTGGATATATAGACATGCATTCATAGCACACCAGACACAGATGCAAAGAAGACCCCACTAGAGCACACGTCTCCAGCACGTCGGACCCTTTCCTCCTAAGGATCCCAAGTCTCAAGACAGTCTGGTTGAACAGAGTGAACTTTCTCTCTGAGTCTGTCTTCAGTTGCGAAAGCTTCTGTCTTGAGCCCTGTAGCAGGTGAGAAAGTGAAGTTCCTTGTTTGTCCTTACAGCATCAAAATGTCTGAAATCAGGAAAGCAGAGAACTCCTGGCCATCTCCCTCAGGATGCAGCTGGGTTTGAAACAGTATCTCCATGCTTCAAAGCAGACTCGCTAGTGGTTAGGGAGGATCCTGTGAAGGAAGCCTCAGGGCGCCTCTCCTCCACACGCCCTTGCTGGTGGGACCTCTACCTGAAAGGGACATTTTTGCCCTGAAAGAGCTTTCCAGTCTGTCAGGAATTGCAGCTTCTGTGTCTACAAACGGCACGTTCACATCTCGGCCCTCTTCCTCAGATGGGGGACACTAGGAGGCCACACCCTGAATTTCTGTCCCTTGTCTCTCTGTTTCATCTTCTCCATCTTCCAGTAACAGCCTTTGGAAAGGCGAAAGTCCGTTCTTCTAAATAGCATGGGTAAAACAGACTCTCTTTCCCTTTCCTTTCCTTTTTTCAAAAATACATTTGTTCCTCTTCTGATCTCCCTTTGCGGCTAAAGTCTTTCAACTTTCTTGGGATGAAAGTCAGACTGTAGAATATTGACTTTTTTTCCTCCCTTTCCCCTGTAAATTCATGACAAATGGAGAATAAGAGCTTATCTGGAAGTCTGGACATCCAATTAAACTTTATTCTCAAGTGAAAATCACATGTGTACACGTGAACCAGCAAGCATGTACACACACACACACACACACACACACACACACACACACACACACACACTGCACACACACTATACATAAACAACTCCAATGTTTTCTTATTGATTAAACTTGTCCTTTGACAATTTCACACTGTGTGCAATACCTTATTTATATTCAACCTCACCCCGTCTTCTCCCCACTCCTCCCTCTAAGGCCTTCTTCTCGTCCATGACTTTTTGTTCTGTCATGTGTCCCAGTGAATTTACCTAGTACATTCTCAGAGGCCACAAGCTTTGGAACTACAATTGGAGCCTGGAGGACTCACCGGTTAATACACAATTGAAGAATTTCATAAATTCATTGTTTTTAATAGCTGAGTAGTACTCCATTGTGTAAATGTACCACATTTTTTGTATCCATTCCTCTGTTGAGGGACATCTGAGTTCTTTCCAGCTTCTGATTATTATAAATTCGGCTGCTATGAACATAGTGGAGCATGTGTCCTTATTACATATTGGAGCATCTTCTGGATATATGCCCACGAGTAGTATTCCTGAATCCTCTGGTAGTACTATGTCCAATTTTCTGAGGAACCACCAAACTGATGTGCAAAGTGGTTATACCAGCTTGCAATTCCACCAGCAATGGAGGAGTGTTCCTCTTTCTCCACATCCTTGCCATTATCTGCTGTCACCGAGATTTTTACCTTAGCCATTCTGTCTGGTCTGAGGTGAAATCTCAGGGTTGTTTTGATTTGCATTTCCCTGGTGACTATGTGAGGTAACCCACTCACAAAAGATCACACATGATATGCACTCACTGATAAGTGGATATTAGCCCCAAAGCTTGGAATATCCAAGATACAATTCCTAAAACACATGAAACTCAAGAAGAAGGAAGACCAAAGTGTGGATACTTCAATCCTTCTTAGAAGGGGGAACAAAATACCCACGGAAGGAGTTACAGAAACAAAGTGTGGAGCAGAGACTGAATGAATGACCATCCAGAGACTGCCCCACCTGGGGATCCATCCCATAAACAACCAGGAAACCCAGACACTATTGTGAATGCCAACAAGAGCTTGCTGACAAGAGCCTGGTATAGCTGTCTCCTGAGAGCCTCTACCAGTGCCTGACAAATACAGAAGTGGATGCTCACAGTCATCCATTGGACAGAACACAGGATTCCCAATGAAGGAGCTAGAGAAAGTACCCAAGGAGCTGAAGGGGTTTGCAGCCCCACAGGAGGAACAACAATATGAACTAATCAATACCCCCAGAGCTTCCTGGGACTAAAACACCAACCAAAGAAAACACATAGTGGGACTCATGGCTCTAGCTGCATACGTAGCAAGGATGGCCTAGTTGGTCATCAATGGGAGGAGAGGGCCTTGGTCCTGTGAAGGTTGTATTCCACAGTATAGGGGAATGCCAGGGCCAGGAAGCAGGAGTGGGTGGGTTGTTGAGCAGGGGGAGGGGGAAGGGGATAGGGAGTTTTAGAAGGAGAAACTAAGAAAGGGGATAACATTTGAAATGTAAATAAAGAAAATATCTAATGAAAAAATACAATAAAATACACAACTGAAAACAATGAATGCCATCCCCAGCCAAGCCCCAGAATCCACTGAGCCGTGATGCTGGTTTGAGGGTATATCTTTTTAACCCCAGGTTGAGAACATCCCTCTTGGCCAGGCAGCTCGATTTTAATTGTTCTGTTTTCTGCACCTCAGTGAATCTTGCCAAAGTCCGGTGTGGACACTTCTTTCATTTGGCAGCACTCTCTTGAGCCATGCCTCTCTGAGCAGTCTTCAAAGTTGTAAAGGTGAAATGGCCACTCTAGGACTCTGTATGGGTGATGAGTGACAAAACCTGTGATCTCTTGTCCATAACAGAGGCTTCTAGAGGTGCCTCGTGGAGAAGAAGGACGTGACAGTTCTTTGCCTGTGTGACGGTTTGCTTCCTAACTCATCAAGCCCACAAAATTACAAAGACAAACTGAGATCAAGTGTGTAGGCAGGAGGTCAAGGCTGAGACCACGTAAGCGAGGCAATGCCAACCTGGGCTTGGGGTGGGCTTGTCATGGAACTGCTGCGATCCCACCTGTCGTGGGCTAGAGCTTCTTGGTTTTCCTTTCACACAGGTTCTGTTTCCAGAGTTGTTAGGGTAGAAGCCTGGGTCCAGGATCAGGCCTAGCCAGCAGCAAACCAAGTTATCAGAGTGTTGGTGTCGTGCAGAGAAAGGAGATTTAGTCAAACACCACATTGGAAGCAGAATAAAGGCACACAGTGGGGCCAAGTCTGTCTTTAGAGCCCTGACATGGGGTCAGAATAAAAAGGCACACAGTGGGGCCAAGTCTGTCTTCAGAGCCCTGACATGGGGTCTCAGTTTAAACAGAAGGCAAGAGGCAGACATATCCAATTAGTCTTCATGAAGATGTGTTCCTGCCCACTAGTGACACGGCTCCTGCCTCCTGCAGCTTGTCAGAGCTGAGTGACACCTCCTTCTAGTAGTTCTGCCGCTGGGTGTTCCTGAAACCCCCTCCCAGGCCTTCCCCTTCTTCCAATGTAAGGTTCCTATGAAAGTCCCAACATCCCTGGGCCTGTTATTTCAATAGTCTGATGGCCGAAGGGAGAGGCTCCCATCTTTTTTAGGGAATCTTCATTCTTGCCAGGAGGACTCCAGCTCCAAGACAGAACACAAAACAACTGTGCATCCCCGGAAACGGCCCATGTCAAAGCATACCTTAAGAAAGAAAGAGCTGTAGGGGTCTGCGACCCTATAGATGGAACAACAATATGAACTAATCAGAACCCCCAGAGCTCATGTCTCTAGCTGCATATGTATTAGAAGATGGCCTAGTTGGCCATTATTCGGGAGGAAAGGCCCCTGGTCTAGCAATGTTTATATGCCCCAGTACAGGGGAATGCCAGGGCCACATAGTGGGAGGGAGAGGGTAGGGGAGCAGGTCGCCGGGGGGGGGGGGGGGGGGGGGAGGGGATAGGAAAAAATTGGAGAAACACATTAAAAAGAAAAAAAAGATAACTAAAAAAAAAAAAAAAAAAAAAAAAAAAGGAACTGCCCAAAACTATCTTTGGAGAAAAAAAAAAGTTCTAAAAAGTTCTCTTATTTTGAGCTAAAAACATATTTCTTAAAACCTTGACCTAATTGGACATGAAAAATTCTGCATTTCAAAGACAAGCCCTTGGTCTCCAAGCCACAGACATGTAATTGTTAACTTAAGAATCAGACTCAGAAAGGTGACAGGTGTTCTGGCTGATCAGGCTGAACAACGTGGTGGGTGTCTTGAAGGTGGGGGAACTGGTGTCTGTGACTAGCAAGGCTGAGCTGTACGACAAGATTTCAAGCATGGAGCTTGGATGTCATCCTTACTGGTAAAGCAGTGAGCGCAGCTAGTGACCAAGGTGAAGAACAGCTACTCTTCCCCTTCCTTTCCTTTTATTGCAACCCCAGAAACTAAAGCCTCATCTGTCCCGGACCTACACAACCTACGCTTAGTGTCCATCTTCTCTCTCTTCCTCCTGACATCTTCCTCGAAGGCCATAGCAGAGTCCTTTGTTATCACACTGGGTTCTTCTGGTGGTTCACAATACAAAAGCTCCCTAGACTGTTGGAGTTTGCAGGGAGATTTGTCTGTTTGCATTGCTAATGGAAATGACATTTGGCAGGGTTTCTTCCTAGCCTCAGGACAGGACTGGGTATCAGAGAGTAAGGACTTAAAAGTTCACATCCCATCCCCAACCTTGAATGGGGAGTCAAGGGCTGCAGATTGAATCAGTCGCTGATGACCAATGATCTTGTTAATCAGCTTACATAATAAGACCTTTCGCTTGCCTGCTTTATGTCAACTTGACACTAGCTGGAGTCATTTTAGAAGACAGAACCTCAGTTGAGAAAATGTCAGATTGGCTTATAGGCAAGCATATGGGGCATTTTACTGATTGAAGATTGATGTGGGAGAATGCAGGTCACTGTGGGCGGAGCCAAACATCGCTGGGGCAGTGCCACACATCACTGTGGGTGGTGCCACTGCTTGGCCGGTGGTCCTGGGTTCTATAAGAATGCAAGCCACGAGGAGCAAGCCAGGAAGCAGTGCTCCAGCAAGGCCTCTGCACCCGCTCCTGCCTCCCTCCGGGTTCCCGCCCTGCTGGAGTTCTTGCCCTGACTTCCTCAGTTATGGACTGTGACCTGGAAGCGTGAGGTGGAATAAACCCGTTCCTCCCAAGTTGCCTTTGGTCGTGATGTTTTATCACAACAACAGAAACCCTGGCTAAGACAGAGTGCCATAAAGCCTTTTCAGAACTGATGAGTGTATCTGGGACGGTGGCACAGCCCACGTGTGCTTGAAGTACCTCATCCTATGAGTCGCTTCGGGTTTTCTTTAAACTTCACAGTATCTGTCTCGATAAGGCAGCCCAACAGAAGCAAAATGTCTTCCTGAGTTCTGTGAGCCAACCCAGAAAATACCTGTTCCTAAGGCTAGGTTCTGGGCATTAGAATCCAGAGCTGACAGATGTCCCCATTACCTCCCCATACCCAGGTATGAGAACACTATGGATTTCTAAAGGCATGGACTTCTGGATGCCTAGCTCCCCACATGGAAGTATGACATCAAAGGGTGGCTACTGGTGGTAACATGTTCCTCCCCCAACTTCCCTGCCACTGGATGGGAAAGCAGACAGTCTGGGTTCTAGTGCCTACACACCGGTCACTCACAGCAACATGGTCACTCAGGGAAGTCTGGCATGTTTTGTTTTTTGCTAAGTGTCTCATGCATAACAATAGCTGGTCTCTCTATGTAGTGAATAATTGGGTATCTGGGTGTTTTGGATGGATGGATATGAAACCTTTCTCTTTCCTCTGAGCCCCAATAATAAGGGACCCTGACTCTGCCAAGTGGCACTTGACTCTTCCTCAGACCCCCTGCAATGCTGTCTATCTCTAGTAGTGGCCTGAACTCTTCAGAGTCCCCACCACGCTGTCATCTATCTGACCGCCCATGACATTAATAACTCTTCTGACAAACTTCTTAACCCTGTAATTCATCTTAGGGCTGCAGTTGAATACCACATCTGAGACCTTTCCACAGGAGCCTCCAATTTGTATCCATGCTAGACACAAGAGTGGGTAGACTGGGAATCCACCTCTTAGGACTTGTATATGTAGGGGAGGTATCATCTTAAGGAATCTGCACTGAGTGGCTAGTGTTGGAATTTAAGTTACAGAATACACCTGGAAAAACTGAAGAGCTACAAGGTATGAGAAAGTATATATTGAGTGTCAGAATATTGTGAGTAGGCAATTTCCATCCACCCAACCATCCTCCTATCTATCCATCCATCTATCCACCCATCCACCTACCCATCCACCCATCCATCCATCCATCCATCCATCCATCCATCCATCTATCTATCCCACCCAGATACCCAATTGCTCACTAAATAGAGGTGCTAGCTATTGATGTGCATGAAACACCAAGCAAAACACAAAACATGCCAGGCTTCTCTGAGTGACCATGTTGCTGTGAAGGAAAGGTGTGCAGGCACTCAACAAGGAAAAAGAGGAGGGGAGAGGCTTCTGCCGTGTCTAGAGGAGGTTAGTGAGACCCTGGATAGACGCAGTGGGGCAGGAGGATGTGGGGAGGTGCAGATAGGGTAGATAAAGCAAGAACTGTAGAAGGTGGGGAAGGGAAGATGCCCTCCCTCTGGTATATACTTTAGCATCATCTGCTTAGATGATGAACTTGGAGACCAAGAGAGGAGGAGGAAGGTTCTTTAAAATGTGAATTCTCACTGGAAACCTTGGGGTCCACAACTTCAAAAAGACCTGGAAACTTCTTAGAGTAGTAGACTGTGAGCCCTAGCCATGACTTGTGAAACAGAAACTTTGGGTGGTGGGGTTCCAAACAATCTGTGCTTGAACAATCCCTCCAGCTGGTACTGATGTTGCATTAGACCTGGAGGAAACACCAAATCACACAGCCCTGGTAAGAAGCAATACTGGCTTATAACAACAAATCAGAAGAGACAGGAACTATCTATCTGTGCACAATTCCTATCATAACTGTTCCCCACCATTGCAGCAGAGCTGATTAAACCCCTTCCCAGAGCCACCAGGTCAGTAATTAAGCTCATGTTGTTTCAATACTCCAATAATTCAGCTTACTTGCTGAATACCTAGCCCTAACGACGTCAGCACACAGAAGCCCTCAATAAGCTGTGAAACATGAAGAAATCCAACAGAAATACCTTCCCCAAGACCTTCTGGCTGGACAGGATAACAGAGGTCCGTAAGAACTTAGAGATGGTTTGAAAGGGCCTAGGGATGGACTTAACTATTACTCTGCTAAATGAACATGGTATCAAACAGCACTCTGAATTCATAGATCTATACCTGTATAGTTCATGGCTGTAAACGCTGAAAGTCACAAGTGGACAGAGTGCAGAGACTAAGTATTAGCAGACTGTTCTGCCACAAACAAACTGGACATCCGAATCTCTCTCTCTCTCTCTCTCTCTCTCTCTCTCTCTCTCTCTCTCACACACACACACACACACACACACACACACACACACACACACACCGAGATTCAGGGATCATTGCAAAACAAGGGGCAGGAAGATCAGAAGGGCCACAGGATATCAGGAAGCAGACCAAGGAGTGTCATCTGGACATGACAAGCTGCTACAGTCAAGAACTCACCGCAGCTGTGGTCACCTGCAGAAGACCTGTGCAATATCAAGCCAGTCAACACTCCAGCAAAAAGGAGGATGGGGCTCTGCCCCTAACTGAAGTGCTATGGGCAGCTGATGGCTTTTGGAGGAAGGAAAAGCTAGTTTTCTTCAAGGGTTTGACTCCACACCCAGGAGTATGTGGGTAGCACAGAGTTTGGGGGAGGAGTTAGGAGTGGGTATCACCAAAATTCATTGTATATGATTCTCAAAGCATTAGTACAAATCTTTTTTAAAGAATCAAAATTAAAAGAAAGCTGTGTAAGTTACTCTGACAGGCAGGAGTTAGAACCTGAAGCCATGCTGGTAAGAGATCCTGGAAGATGCCCATTATTGCATGGCTGACATCCTTGCCTCAAACCCAACATGCTGGGGGAATGTTTTATGAGCTAGTCAGAAAAGTTCTCTCTGAGGCAGTTCAGTTCTTCTGGTAAAAATGGACATTGCATAGTAAAGTGAGTCCAAGTTGCTGGGAATTCCTTTGGTGCCCCATCCTACAGGAAGGGACTCACTTCCACATCAAATGGTTGACTGATTTCACTGCTGGAATGTCAAGTACCCAGTGCACAGGATTCTAGCCGAATCAAGAGGTGGGCTCTTTATGCTGAACCTTCAGCTTGCCTTTCACACTGTGTCCCCAGCCCCTGTGTACTCCCAGCCTAGGTGGCTCTAGCTTGCCCTGAAGATAATAATTAGGAAGATTGGTGACCTCTTCTTTTACATTACTTATGCAAACAGATGCAAAGCAAACACCTCTCTTCAGACGGAAGGGAGTTGGGAGATGGGTGGGAAACATCCAGAGGTGAGAGCGCTGGGGAGAGCACTCCACTGGTAAAGTACCTTTCATGCAAGAATGGCAGCCTGTGTAAAAGGGGCAGACATGGTGACACATGCCTGTCCTCCCAGGGCTGGGGAGGCAGAGACAGGCAGATCTCTAGTGCTCTCTGGTCACTGAGTCTATCCAAATCAGTGAGTTCCAGGTTCAGTAATAGACCCTGTCTCAGGACAAAAGATGCGGAGCATCTGATGCAGGGCATTCAACCTGGACCACCGGCCTTCACCCTCACCTGGACCACTGGCCTTCACCCTCACCAACACCTCCTCTCCCTCCATGCATGAACGAGCATACACAGAAAAGTACAGAGCACCCCCAATAATACCTTCAAACAATCCCCAAACCCCGAGGTCAGTCATGTTTTCTTCTTTTACATCTTTCTTAATTTAATTTCTCGAAGCAAAAAGGAGTAAGGAGCCCTGAAGCAGGGAATTTCACGGTGGGGGAGGTGGTAGGAGTGTCGAGATTTGGTTTCCCAAACTGTTTGTTCTGGCAGTCTTTCATTTGTTCCTTGCAGATCAATATCTGTCTTCTGCTCCTCCCCCTCAACTTGGCAGTATAAAGAAATGAGTTTCTGCAAGAGGAAGAGGGGTGGTGGTGGAGTGGGGGGTGGGACGCCTCTCTTGGATCTGAGTTTTGGGGGTTCCTCCTTCCTGAAGAGAACTCACGATGGCAACACATCTGCTTAGCTGAAGATGGAGTGTTTGCTCAGGGGAAAATATAATCAGTTTTTAATTAAGAAAGCTTAGACAAGAATGAAATCACAGAAAGAAATATGTTTGCTTTCTTTTCGGTCCTAAAAGAGGCTGGGCCTGGAAACAACTTCTTTTCAGCATTGGTGCCCTTTGCTCTCCACTCTGTAGAGCCTGGGCTTTCCCATAATCCTCAGGGGCTGGCTGTGGCCAAGACTAAGTGCAGGGACTCTATTCAAGAATATCTTTGCCGTGTGTGTGTGTGTGTGTGTGTGTGTGTGTGTGTGTGTGTGTTATAATATGTGTATTTGTGTGTGCAATGCCAGATGTCACATTCAGCTATCTTCCTCAGGAGACCTCCATCTTGGTTTTTCAGATGAAGTCCCTCACTGAACCACAACTCTAATTTAGCTGAAATGACTGGCCAGCAAGCTACAGAAATCAAGGTGTCCCCAGCATGGGAATACAAAATGTGCCACCACACCTGGTGTGTGTGTGTGTGTGTGTGTGTGTGTGTGTGTGTGTGTGCATTCTGGGTATTGAACTCAGGTTTCTAGTGCCCAGGAAATACTTTGCCAATGGCACCAAATTCCCAGCCCAGCACACACGTTGGTAGTGCTGACTTTACCTAAAGAGACATAAGGAAATCTTGTGCAAAGTAGTGGTGCCCGTAAGCCTATTCCATAAAGGCAAAGTTTTGGGTTCTAGAATATGNCACACACACACACACACACACACACACACACACACACACACACACACACCGAGATTCAGGGATCATTGCAAAACAAGGGGCAGGAAGATCAGAAGGGCCACAGGATAGCAGGAAGCAGACCAAGGAGTGTCATCTGGACATGACAAGCTGCTACAGTCAAGAACTCACTGCAGCTGTGGTCACCTGCACAAGACCTGCGCAATATCAAGCCAGTCAACACTCCAGCAAAAAGGAGGATGGGGCTCTGCCCCAACTGAAGTGCTATGGGCAGCTGATGGCTTTTGGAGGAAGGAAAAGCTAGTTTTCTTCAAGGGTTTGACTCCACACCCAGGAGTATGTGGGTAGCACAGAGTTAGGGGGAGGAGTTAGGAGTGGGTATCACCAAAATTCATTGTATATGATTCTCAAAGCATTAGTACAAATCTTTTTTAAAGAATCAAAATTAAAAGAAAGCTGTGTAAGTTACTCTGACAGGCAGGATTTAGAACCTGAAGCCATGCTGGTAAGAGATCCTGGAAGATTCCCATTATTACATGGCTGACATCCTTGCCTCAAACCCAACATGCTGGGGGAATGTTTTATGAGCTAGTCAGAAAAGTTCTCTCTGAGGCAGTTCAGTTCTTCTGGTAAAAATGGGCATTGCATGGTAAAGTGAGTCCAAGTTGCTGGGAATTCCTTTGGTGCCCCATCATACAGGAAGGGACTCACTTCCACAACAAATGGTTGACTGAATGTCAAGTACCCAGTGCACAGGATTCTAGCCGAATCAAGAGGTGGGCTCTTTATGCTGAACCTTCAGCTTGCCTTTCACACTGTGTCCCCAGCCCCTGTGTACTCCCAGCCTAGGGGGCTCTAGCTTGCCCTGAAGATAATAATTAGGAAGATTGGTGACCTCTTCTTTTACATTACTTATGCAAACAGATGCAAAGCAAACACCTCTCTTCAGACGGAAGGGAGTTGGGAGATGGGTGGGAAACATCCAGAGGTGAGAGCGCTGGGGAGAGCACTCCACTGGTAAAGTACCTTTCATGCAAGAATGGCAGCCTGTGTAAAAGGGGCAGACATGGTGACACATGCCTGTCCTCCCAGGGCTGGGGAGGCAGAGACAGGCAGATCTCTAGTGCTCTCTGGTCACTGAGTCTATCCAAATCAGTGAGTTCCAGGTTCAGTAATAGACCCTGTCTCAGGACAAAAGATGCGGAGCATCTGATGCAGGGCATTCAACCTGGACCACCGGCCTTCACCCTCACCTGGACCACTGGCCTTCACCCTCACCTGGGCCACCGGCCTTCACCCTCACCAACACCTCCTCTCCCTCCATGCATGAACGAGCATACACAGAAAAGGACAGAGCACCCCCAATAATACCTTCAAACAATCCCCAAACCCTGAGGTCAGTCATGTTTTCTTCTTTTACATCTTTCTTAATTTAATTTCTCAAAGCAAAAAGGAGTAAGGAGCCCTGAAGCAGGGAATTTCACGGTGAGGGAGGTGGTAGGAGTGTCGAGATTTGGTTTCCCAAACTGTTTGTTCTGGCAGTCTTTCATTTGTTCCTTGCAGATCAATATCTGTCTTCTGCTCCTCCCCCTCAACTTGGCAGTATAAAGAAATGAGTTTCTGCAAGAGAAAGAGGGGTGGTGGTGGAGTGGGGGGTGGGACGCCTCTCTTGGATCTGAGTTTTGGGGGTTCCTCCTTCCTGAAGAGAACTCACGATGGCAACACATCTGCTTAGCTGAAGATGGAGTGTTTGCTCAGGGGAAAATATAATCAGTTTTTAATTAAGAAAGCTTAGACAAGAATGAAATCACAGAAAGAAATATGTTTGCTTTCTTTTCGGTCCTAAAAGAGGCTGGGCCTGGAAACAACTTCTTGTCAGCATTGGTGCCCCTTGCTCTCGACTCTGTAGAGCCTAGGCTTTCCCATAATCCTCAGGGGCTGGCTGTGGCCAAGACTAAGTGCAGGGACTCTATTCAAGAATTCTTTGCCGTGTGTGTGTGTGTGTGTGTGTGTGTGTGTGTGTGCGTGTGTGTGTGTGTGTGTGTTATAATATGTGTATTTGTCTGTGTGTGCAATGCCAGATGTCACATTCAGCTATCTTCCTCAGGAGCCCTCCATCTTGGTTTTTCAGATGAAGTCCCTCACTGAACCACAACTCTAATTTAGCTGAAATGACTGGCCAGCAAGCTACAGAAATCAAGGTGTCCCCAGCATGGGAATACAAAATGTGACACCACACCTGGTGTGTGTGTGTGCATTCTGGGTATTGAACTCAGGTTTCTAGTGCCCAGGAAATACTTTGCCAATGGCACCAAATTCCCAGCCCAGCACACACGTTGGTAGTGCTGACTTTACCTAAAGAGACATAAGGAAATCTTGTGCAAAGTAGTGGTGCCCGTAAGCCTATTCCATAAAGGCAAAGTTTTGGGTTCTAGAATATGNGTGTGTGTGTGTGCATTCTGGGTATTGAACTCAGGTTTCTAGTGCCCAGGAAATACTTTGCCAATGGCACCAAATTCCCAGCCCAGCACACACGTTGGTAGTGCTGACTTTACCTAAAGAGACATAAGGAAATCTTGTGCAAAGTAGTGGTGCCCGTAAGCCTATTCCATAAAGGCAAAGTTTTGGGTTCTAGAATATGCCAGGGCAGTCTTTTAGAGGAAAGACAAACAATGATGTCCGTGGGCTTAAGAACTTCAACTAGAGGAAAAGGAACTGTTGGGAAGGGGTTGGAAGCCTTGAGTGAGCTGAGGAAAGATAAAGTAGCCCCTGTGTTCTGGCTGTGTCTGAGACAAAGCAGAAAACCTAGGGGCAAGGGGGAGGAGGGCGGCTCGCAGCCGTGGATACCAGGAAGCAGAGATCGATAACTCTGAGTCATACAATCAGGAAGGCACTGAACATGTGGACAGCACAGCAGACAAGGAAGCAATGACCTTGTGGAGAGCCAACGCCCAAAGAAAAGCACCAAACCATTTGCTGCAGACTGTGTGTGAGAGACCCCGGCGCTCTGACAAAGGTGCAGGCTCTTGTCGGTGTTGTCCTTGTCTGTGGGGCTGTTTACACTGTAGCAAGCCTTTTACTTTAGAAAGCTTTCAAGGACTCATTCGAAATTCTGTCTTAGTCAGGGTTTCTATTCCTGCACAAGCATCAAGACCAAGAAGCAAACTGGGGAGGAAAGGGTTTATTCAGCTTACACGTCCAAATTGCTGTTCATCACCAAAAGAAGTCAGGACTGGAACTCAAGCAGGTCAGAAACAGGAGCTGATGCAGAGACCATGGAGGAATGTTCTCACAAACTGAGGTAACTTGGCAATGAGCATAAAATTCTGCAACAAGGACAAGAGCCCCAGCCCTATCGTTTTCTGGCCTTGATACTCTTGGGTTCCTCCATAGGAAGGCATACCAGCTAGTTAGTGGCTTAGTGCAGGGGGTAGTGATGTGGAGTGTATTACACACGAGTGTATGCAGGATGTGTGTGTATGGCAGTCATGGGATGACTCTGAGGAGCTGGCACTGCACAGAAAGTCAGTTGCTGAGCCCTCTCACAAGCCCCATTTTCTTATGTCTTAACATGGGAATGAACACTCTTAAAGGCCCATCCATCTTGAGAGGACTCCCATAGACTCAAATGAGACTCTGTAAATGGAACAAACTTAAAAACTTTCCGGTGCAACCACACGCATAAAGCATCAAGTATAGAGACTATAGGATTCTTCCATGAAAAAGAAAAAACACACAAAACACACAGAAAAACAGGTGTGCATCCAGATACAAGACAATCCAGATTTGATCATTCTCACTTTTGAAATAAAATCAACCACAACATGAAACACAATAGGTGAGTCTCATATTTATATGGAAAAGTTCATGGTTATGTAGGAAGACTCCCTATTCTCTAGATGGTATCATAAATAGCTTTGTCTGGTGTTATTTGTAAAATGTCAGGGGCTAGTGGGATGGCTCAGCAGGCAAAGATGCTTGCCACTGTATCTGACTCCTCACCAAACACAGTGACATGTACAAGGAGAGTAATATCCTCAACTGCCTTTAGAGGCTATTACTGTAAGGAGACGTGGAAGGTGGCCAGGGAGAGACAGTAGCTTTAAATTGTTACCATCTATGATGTTTTCAATCTTCCCTTTTCCGAGGGTAAAATCCATGTGATTAAGAACAAATCCCTAGTTACCCAATGGTCCGGTCACCAGTGTGTTGGTTACTTTTCTCATAGTTAGGACTAAATAGCTAACACGGACTATGGGTGTGTTTGAGCTCCTTTATAGAATGGATTGAGAAAAGGTGCAGTCTGTCGTGGTAGCAGGAACTCAAGGCAGCTGCGCACACTGCATCGCCAGTCAGGAAGCAGAGGAAGTGAGAAGAATGCTGGCCCTCAGCTCACTCTCTTCTCGCCACTCAGTTCGAGACTCCAGCACAGGGAACGAGGCTCCCATAGCCAGAGTGGGTGCTCCTGCATCAATGTAATCTAGAGACTACCCCACAGACTCACCCAGAGCTTTGATTCCTACGTTATTCTAGACCCTGTCATGTGGATGATCAAGATTAGTCATCACAACAGGAAAGAGGCTGATTTGTGCTGTTGGGGCTTTTTCTCTGAGCTTAGCCTGAAGTAACCTTCTCCCCATCATCAATGACCTGCTGTGGGGTCTGAGTTGAGGAAGCAGGGCAAGAAGGTGTGTCCCCAAAGTGTGGCAGAGAAATAGCGCGGCAGCTCAGGTCATCACCCATCTTTCACCTTCCAGACAGAGGGAAAGCACAAATGACCCATAGCACTGGCCTGGGGCCTGAGTCATCATGGGGCCTGTTCTGTGTCTCCCAGGGTGGTCTCAGGACATGCAGAGCAGATGGGGCAAGACAACCATGGTTGAGCTTGTGTGTGCCGAATGAGCAAGACTTACTTTGTGTCTTTTGGCTTCTACTAAGAGAACTTCAGCCCCCAAGCACAGAGCTCTGTGCCAGGCGCAGACCCTGTCGTGGGGAACAGAGCAATGGAGGGCATAAAGCTGCACACAGGTAAGTACTGAGAGCATAAGAGACAGCAATGGGGCCAGAGGAGAAGAAGAAAACAGAGGGATTTGCCTTCAGTAACTAAGACCAAAGTTTCCAGTTCACACCAAAATAAGGAAGTATTAATACATGCATGAAAACATTATTACAAATTAGGATTTTGTATAATGCACACGAATTTATTTTTTTTAATGTTTAAGCATAAAAGCCTGGTTCTTTATAACCACACCTTAGTTCATTTGTTCAAGAGCCCAGTGATGTCTTAATTACTATCTGTTGAACACCAGCGGAACTGACATACACAGGGTCCTCACCACACAAGCATTGAGCTTTCCCTATAAGAACTTTGGGAGGCATTAAATTGAGGCCCATCTGTACGTGATAGTTTCCTTAACCTAGAGGTGCAGAAGGGATCACGGCCAAGGATATACAGGCTCTGGGGTCATATTGACTTGGAGGATGAGCCAACAGTATGCAAACTCAGCCATTTATCTTGTTTAAGACTCAGATCTTACTTAATTCTGCAGGGAAAGAGTATTTGCTGGACTCAACAAGGCCATTGTGCATATGAGCTCACACCTGCTATGACTATATGCAGGAGAGCTGCACAAGATCAAGCCAGCAAAATTCTAGCATGGATAGTGAAGAGGTCATAATGCCTATCCATAGCTGGGGAGTGATTGACAACTGATGGCTGTGGGCAGTGCGGGAGATGAAGGGAAGTCAGTTTCTCCAAAGAGGCCACCCATGTTCCAGAAAATGTGCCTACACCAATGCACATAAGCTGACCCTGCAGATTTAGAACAAGAGCAGATGAAGTTGGGAGGGGAACATGGTGAAGCGGAAAGGGGAGAGATTCGAGGGGGGCAGAATACGGAGGTGTATTAGACTGAAACACATCATACACACATATGCATTTCTCAACCAATAAAGATAAAATTTAAAAAGGACAAAACACTAGCTATTCCACAGAACTGTTGAAGCACATGTTTAGTGTGTGCCATATGAAAGGAAGTTCTACAAGCCTTGGGGAAAACATGCAGCAAGCGGCCACTGAGAACTTTATCCATATCCACTACCACTGGATACACAGCCTCCCATACACCACTGTTAAGAATTCAGAGTGACACTAATGTGTCTAAGTGGGTGCTGGTATATTTAAGAACTTCAAAACAGCCCTGTGTGATAATAGTTTAAAAGCTGAAAATAGCCAAGAGTTTCCTCAACAGGAAAGAGACTGCAAGCACCATTGTGTATTCACATCGTGGAATGCTGGGCAAGTAACACAAATTAGACCCTAAACACTCTACACAGAGAAGTGGATGGTGCAAACACCAAACAGTACAGACCATGTGACTCCATGCAGATAACAGATGGAGACAGGCTAAATTAATAAATACTGTCAAAAGCCGGTGTGGTGATCATTGTCTCAGTCACCATTCCATTGCTGTGAGGGTCACCGAGATCGAGTCAACTCTTATGAAGAAAAGCATTTAACTGGGGGTGGGCTTACAGCTTCAGCAGCTAAGAGCTAGGGGGTGTGGCCACACACAGGCAGGCGCTGGAGCAGTAGCTGAAAGCTACATCATGATCATTGGGCAGAGAGTCTAGGCTTTGCATGAGCTTTTGAAACCTCAAAACTCACACCTACTTCCTTGAACAAGGCTATACCTACTCTAACAGGGCCAAACCTCCTAAGCCTTATATTTCTGCCAAATAGTGCCACTCCCTGGTGACTAAGCATTTCAACATATGAGCCTATGGGAACCATTCTCTTTTAAACCACCACAGTTATCTTCAGAGAGAGGATTAGTTACTTGAAGGAAGTCTGTGAGAATCCCTAAAATCCTGATGCTGCTCTCTACATATATAAATCTATTTACTTTGTAAATTTTTTATTAGTGTTTTAATAGTGTTCAGAATGTTGAAGATACTGTCTTAGAAATGCTCAGAAGTTAACATGGTTGGTAAAAGGTGCCTGGTAGACATCAATATTATATGTGATATTACACCACCATGAGGACAAAGAGTCAAGAGCTGGGGAACTTATGGCCAAAACCTGGGGTGGGCACTGTATTCAGACAGAGATGCCCATTATCTAAGTGGACAGTCACTGCAGCCAAGGCAACAGAAGAGACTAAGAGTGCTTCTGAGAGCAGAGCCTGGGGTATATTCTACATGGGAGGGGGTCAAGAAGGAGTAGCTGGTTGTGTCCCAGAGCAACTATTCACAAACCAGCCCACAGGCAGACCTGGCCAGGGAGCTGCGGTCTGCTGACGTCTGCACCATAGAAGCTACCGCAGTTTCTTTCCTATAACTGACCATGACCTTGACATGGTCACATCTACAAGCCAGAGACCACAGAAAACAGGAGATCCTGTGCCATGGGGAGGCAAATCAAACATATGTAACCACAAATGATGCAGATGGGTTTTGGGGTGCCCTAAAGCATTGCTAGGCTGGCTGTTCATCCCGATAATGAGGATAAGCAGACATCGTGAGGGTTGAGTACACGGGGGCTTAAGGGGAAAACGATGAGCAAGCTTCCTGTGAAGCTATGCTGTACTCAGGAGCACAGTAAGTGACCCGGCCTTTCTGGGTAAGCTGAAGGACTGAGTATTCATAAGGACATGTTAATGGCCACCACGATTTCTTTCCTTCTATGTATGTGTTCACATGTGAGTGGGTGCACACACGTGCACACATGTGGAGTGGCATGAATGTGATGTTGGAGTCTTCTTCAATTGCTTTTCACTTTATGTATTGAAGCAGAGTTTCTTAATTGAACCCAGAGCTCGCCAATCAAACTTGCCTGCTTGTTCCAGGGATCCTGTTTCCATCTGCCAAGAGCCGGAGTCACCAGGGGCCACCACATTCAGCTGGCACTTATGTGTATTATGTGTATCCTGGGATCTACTCTGCTCCTCACACCTGCCGCTTACACAGCAAGCACCTTAACTGCTGAGTCATATCCCATGAGCTCTAAAAGCAAAGAACAAAGGGGTTCCCAACCCCCTAATCGGACCATTTGTAAGTGACCGTAGTGCACAGCCCTATCTTCATAAGAGAACTATCCCTTTTGGGCATCAGCTCTCAACCCCACAGGAAATCAAGTTCTATTCCCCATGCCCAAAAGATCTCATCCATGGGCAAACATTAAGCTATTGGGAAACACTATGTCGTGGGTCACGTATGTTTATTTTGGCTGGAGAGGGCTGCTATGTTTCTTTTGCTCACTCCACTCTATTTTTGGTTTCCTTCAAGAATTAAAGTACCAGAGGAAGTTGGAGTCCTCAGCACAGTGGCTGCCTCTACATTAAGACACAAGGAATGCTGTTGGCCATCCTAACAGTTCTCTCCTGCTAGCAAGCATCATTAGCCAGTATCTCTGAAACATTTATCTTCTTATGATAGGCTGGTCCGTAGCCTGCAAAGGTGCAAGGTGGCGAGCATCCATCTTTTAAATGCCATTGAAAAATGGCTACTACTTCAAACACAAAGTCGCCTTCCTTCTCTCCACTAAGTCGAACTTTTCTAAATGGCATTCCCTCCTGCAAACTCAAATACAGATAGAAATATGCATTTCACCATGTGCCCTGAATGTAAGTGGTATCAAGTAGGTCAAATGCAAAGCAAACATAAAAGCCAATAAAAAGCAGACACAGGGGCCATCAAGGCATGGTGTGACTCTTGCTTCTTATTTGGGTTATATTTCTAATGCGCTTCTGTGAGGGTTCCCTGACACATGGGAAAGGGAAGGCATACAATCTCAAAGCATGGGAGTGTCTTGGGAACAGGGCTTGGTGAATACCAGGCCCTGACTGTGGCTTCTTCTCAGTCCTAACTTACTTGTCTGACTGACCTCTTCCAGGACTAAGTCAGCTATACATGGTGCCAGACTCTAACACCCATTGGCTTGAAAGCCCATTAGCATCATTCTCCTGCTGCTTTGGGAACACAGGGCAGTAGTTTTATTACCATCATCCAAAGCAACGATGTCCAAGGCTTGCAATGAAAGACAAACCCAAGATATTCAAGTGTCATCCTAGCTACTCCCTACTCACAGGAACAGTCTTTGCTTTTCTAAATTTCTTCCAACGTGTATTGTGTATCAGGGAATGTTTACTTTCATACCCACAAACCATAAAAGGACTTCAGTGGTTGAAGTCACTGCTCAGTTATGTAGTTAGAACTCCTCTTAGTAAGCCACACTTCCAGGGCTGCAGAGAGGGCTCAGCTGCTGAATTGTAAATACATGAGCATCTGAGATCAGCTCCCCAGAGCCCAGTCAGATAACTGGGCACAGCAGTGTGCACTTGCACTGCCAGCTGTGGGGAGAGAATCCATGGGACTGGGTGCCCGACCAGCCTTGCCAAACCAGTGAACTCCAGGTTCCCTGAGAGACAGTACTGTCTACGCATGCACACATACAAAAATGCACACATACAAACATGCACACACACACACACACACACACACACACACACACACACACACACACCCCTATGACTTCAAGAAGCTCTACTTTTTTTAGAAGACTGGACAGGTAACTACCTAGGAACATTCTATGTGATCCTGTTCTATGTGTGTGTGTCCCCCTTCACTGAGGGAGAACCCCAATGTCAGTTCTCCTAGTCTTCTAGGGAAGCCAGAAAAAGTTTGAAGGTGACTCCACCACTGTGTGAGAGTTGTCCGTGACACTAAATACAAGACCACATGATGCCATTCATTACCCAGAAAGTTCTACTCTCTCTGTAATTAATGGAAAGCAGGAATGGTCTGGCTCACAAGGCAGAAGGAACTTAAATTAGCTTGTAATTCCTCACCCTCACACCTCTCTGATTACCTGTGTCTCTGAATTCAACCTCACTAATAACCATGTACTTTCCCAAACATCATACTGGTCAAGCACAGAGAATAAAGCCCATTCATTCAATGGGGGAGGGGAGAATGATGTGTATGATGTCTGGTTATGTATGTACGTATGTATTTATTTATTTTTGGAATCCCCTTGAAAGGTCAAGTTAGCTCCTTGCAGCAATTCTTCCCCACTGCTTTCAGGGGAACACACATGGTTAACAAGGGCCTACTGCGGGATCCTGCAGCTAACAAAAATGATGGACATGGGTTAGCGATTTTAGATTCTCTCAGCATAACCCACTGAATCATCATTCCACCTTGAAGTTCCAGATACATTAACATTATAACTCAATTAAGCAACTCTAAGCAAATGGTTCTGGTAGCTGATGACCAATTAAGACCAGATAGCTGTCTATGGGCCTTCTGTTGTCATTGGGATGGCTAATTTCCCACTGATCTGCAAAGGCTCCTGGGTATCCCAACCATGAAGGTAGGGATGGGAGGGATAAGGTTTAACTTGTAAGCAAGGTATGCAGCAGTGCCAAGTTAACTATTACGCACGGATACTGACATGATTGTTGGGGGGAGGGGCAGGTTTGACAAATCTCACTGGGCAATGGGGCGTGAAGGAAGACTTGATGGAGCAGGTGGACAAACTCTGAACTTTCTAGATGGAAAGTCAACTTTATTGACAGCCTGTGACATGAAAGGCAGGTCAGTCCATGGGCACTGTCCTGGCTTAAACTTCAGCTATGGAAGATGTGAGGTAAATTAGTCTTTTCATCATCTCTGACATTCTTTCCCCAACTCCATACAACCCAGAGCTATTGCCTTGAAGTCCCTCTGCTTTGGTTGAGGCCTTTAGTCAGATTCAGTGTCAGTATCTCAGTGAGGATCAGGATCAATCTGTCTCTCTGACTGTCTCTGTGTCTCTGTCTCCATGTCTCGTTCTGTGTCTGTTTCTGTCTCTGTCTCCCCTCTTGCTCGTTCCCTCTCAACACTGTATTCAATACTCATAATGTCTCAGCTCTTTGTTTCTTGATCCTTGCTATCAATGTGCACAGTTCACACACAATTGAGCACAATGTGTTCAATATCCTCTGTATTTTCCATGTAAATATTCCTATATAGGTGCTGCCCTAAGGGCACTGTTGCATATCCTGTATCATGTCTTTTGGGGAATGATGCTACACCAAATAGAAATTTGTAGAAGCTCCAGACTGAGGAATCCTACTTTTCATCATTTTGTAGCTCTGGGCTGAGGAACCCAACTTTGTTATTTTGTTTCTCATCCACACAAACAGACTGTGAAGTGAAGCTCCTCCATTCCCTGGCTCTCTTGAAAGACAAAATGTGGCCAGAGTAGTTTCCTGAATTTCCCACTATGTTAGACTGCCTGCCAAAAATTAATACCTGGGTCCCTTCCTAGAGATCCCGATGTAAACTCCAAAGGAGGAGTCCAACTTAAAGACAGAAGAACTTGTATTCAAAACTCTGAATTACCTACTGTTTTACCAGAAAAGTAAAATCTCTGAGCCGTGTGGTTAGTGATATAACCGTTGGGCTCCAAGTCATCATATGCAAGGTCCCTGCCATACTTCCCAGTGTGATGTATGGTGTGTTCTAAACATAGGATATCCTTGACAGGATCCTACGCTAACACTTGATGGCTCGATGGTGCCACTATTTGTGATTGTCGCAGAAACCTTGGATGTGGAGCCTCACTGAAGAAGATGGGTCCCTGGAGGCTTGGTTTGAGTTTTTACAGCCTGGCCCCACATCCTGTTCACTCCCTGCTTCCTGGCTATGGATACAATGTGACCAGCTCACCTCCTGCTCTTACAACCAGCATCTTCCCTGCCTCCTGCAGTATCAGTATCCTCTTTGCCACCACGGAATGACTCTCTTGAACTGTGAGTCAGAACAGCCCTTACTCCCTTCTTGTATTTCTGTCAGGAACTTTGTCACAGCAGTGGAGTAATAACTAATATACTCGGCACTCCGTAAAAGTGTCAGCTGGTAGGTGATGCTTGATGGCCTTAAGAGAGAAACAAAGAACCAGAGGTAGAAAAGAAATCTATGTAGCATTCAAGGGGCCTTAATACATTTCAGTGCCATGCTGTTTAGTGTAAACCATGTCTGCAAAACATGTCATGGTCTCTCAAATATTGCTTTGGCATCTTAGAGAGGTCGCACATATCGGTACTAAACAATGGTACGCCCTGGTTCTCGTTGCTCACCCGTCTTACTGGATATCTTTATCTAATTTAACACGAATACATTAACTGAGTTATTACATGACCAGTATTTTTCATCTACAACGGGGCATGACAGAAGGCTCCTCAGTGCTTATTTAACAGCTCAGCATTGCTTGTTTGCCAGTGGAGCCTGAAATTAGTGGTCTGCTGTATAATGGTGCTGTTTCTTGTTTTGTTTTGTTTTTTTCCTAAGTAGCATATGAAATTACACTGCATGGAGACACTGGCCACATTGCTGAGACACCATTAAGTTGTCATGGTCTGATAGTTCTCAGAAGCATCTTATCTGTGCGGTGTCTCTTGTTACTAACCACCATGGTGCACAATGTGTGACAGAAAAGAATCAGCTACAAACGTAAAGGAAAGCTCTTGCAAATGAAAATGTAACCGTTTTCATCTCGGTACATGGATCAGAATTAGGCACAGAGATGTTCATCTAGCACCATTCCAGCTGTGCATTGCTCCTTCAGGAGGATCCCAGAGAAAAGGATTGAGAGCAGGGGACACTGCAGTCATCACTGCCATGTTCTCTGTAACACAGCTCAAAGACTGGGTCCTGCCTCTGCTCAGTCAGAAAAGTGCCTACTCTGCAGGCATGGGGCCTAGGCTAGGATTCCCATTCTTCCTCTAAATAGGCAGGAACCACAGCACATCCTGAGGTCTGGATGCTGGGG
>LR749907.1:395092-435092 GCA_902729485.2 Mus minutoides
GTGTGTGTGTGTGTGTGTGTGTGTGTGTGTATGCCAAAGGTTAACTGCGAGGCTCATTTGTTCCTTAGGAGGTAGTATTTGCTGAAGGAGGCAGAGGCAGGAGGAGTCCTTGCTGTCAGAAGTCAGAAGACGCAAGAAGCAACTCCTTTGAATGACCCCTTCTGATTGGGTGGTGTAAATGCATGCCCACACATGTACACATAGACAATAGATCAACTTCATCTGTGGGCACTGCAAAGGAGCTTATGGTGAGAGAGGGGTGCTTCTCACAGCAGATGAGATGCAGGGCGTAATGTCAAAGAAGAGATGCCCTTAGTTCAGGCACCTTAGAGTAGACTGATCTAAGAGTGTCAGAGGGGCTTCACAGTGTACTCCCATTGTCTTATTTCGAGGGGATGAGGAAGAAGGAAATACACAAATTCCACTTCCAACAGCTTCCATGAGCAGACAGGGAAGCCACAGCTCCGCTGCTGAAGTACTAATCACTCAGCCCTAGGCTTGTCAAAACAGAAACAGTCTGATCTAGAAATTTAACTCACACACATACAGGAGAAAATGGCCATTCCCTAAAATAAACACTTGGGGATAAAAAAGCTGATTTCAGATGTGCATTCCTATTAAAACTTTTGAATAAAAAGATGGAGTAAAGAGGAAATAAACAGAGGATTAAATGTTGCCTCCCATTACCACACAGAATCACAGGGAGGGTGGCAGGCAGGGTGTGGACTGAGTGAGAGGGACATTTGGTAATGTAAAGTGGAAGTTTCTGGTCGTATCATGTGACATAGATCACATGGTGTTTTGTTGAGGCAAGACCTGTGGAAGGACACATGATGTCTGGAGAGCGTATACATGGGACTCGATGAACAGTGATGGCTTCATTGGTCTCACTTCTTTGCTGATCTTCATTTCATTGAGAGTGGCACAGCATAGAACTTCTGACGACCAGGCTGGTCGCTCCTGCTGGCTTGTGCCTCTTCGGCAGAGGCCTGGCATTTTCTGCTAGATTGTTGCTGATGGTTCTTACTTGGTGACACTTTTGAACTGGACTGCTGGTCTTCTCACAAATGGAGATTGAAATTGTCCCAAAGAACTACATCTAAACAGGTCTGTATCCCCTTGTACTATTTACCATTTTTTTCTCCCCTGCCTTTGGACTGTAGGCTAGAAGGTGGTGGGAGCATTTGAGAACCCTTATTTTAAGTATGTTTTTAAATTTTTAAGCCTATACTCTTAGAATCCAATCCTTGCCTCCAAAACTGGTCCCTTGACATCAAAGGCAAAAAGAAAAGGAACAAAGAAACACAGCCACACCCTTGAGTACATTATAAAGCTGAAATACAACCATCCCAAATTCTATCATTCTCAAGTACAAACAGTTTTCATTCATCACAGGAAGCACAGGAAGCCTGCCTGGCTCAGCTGGTTGCAGCTTCCCCTCTCCATCCATATCCTGCCTTTTCTCTAAAGACCTGGACTTCTTTGGAAACACCGCAGCAGCGGCGCTTACATTAAACTCTCTCCTCTCCTTTTCTTCCAGTGCTTGACCCTACAGAAAGTAAAATTTGACAAACTGTGGTGTTACTGAAAATACTTCAAACAGGTAGGACCAAAATAGCATGGCAGATGGGCATAGCGACCACTTTGTCTGTCCTCAACCTAGGAGCAGTTGAGACTGGGAAAATAAATGAGATTAAAAATTACTATTGCCTGTCAGATGATTCACCATCAATGGGTATGAGAAGGGAAATATCACTGATGTGAAGCCCCATACATAGCTGATCCAGGTCATAGCCTCTCTGTATGGCTTCGGAGGCAAGCCCCGGGGATAAACGATTCCTTATAGATAAGGAATGGGGGCTCCAAGTAGACATCACCCATTTGCCAATGGGTATGAAATGTGGCCTACTATGTGCTTTGCCCTTTTGCCATGATTTTATTATGTTTTTTCCTATTAGTTTGGCTGTGATGTGAGTGTATAGTGTGCGCGTGGAGGTCAGAGAATGAGTCTGTGTGCGACCTAGAGAGGAATGTGGAAATCCACCCAGGGGTCCTACCTCAACCCTCGAGGTCTAAACTCGTCATCCGCAAAAATCGAAAACTCGGTGGAGGACACTAGAAGTGTCTCCTTATTTTCTTCCCAATGAGATAGTAGAAGGTCCCCTTCTCCCGGTCGTGTGTGGTCGTTAGGGTCGTGAACTCTCCGATTCCGTCTGAATCATGAGCTCCATGTCAGGCTGATGTACACAGTGTAATAAGGAAGAAAGACAGGCTAAAGGGGGGCCCTGTGGGAAGATGGTCTGTGGCACAAGCATGGGGCCCGGGTTCAGATCCCCACCATCCATATCAGAGCTGAGTATGGTCACAACTGTCTGTCATTTCAATGCCAGCCAGTCTAGCCAAACTGCCAAGATATTAGTTAAGTTGGAAGCCTTGTCTCAAAAAGTAAGGTGAAGAGTCACAGTGGAAGACACTTGACATCAATGGATGGGCTCCACATGGGCACATATAGGCAAACACACAGAGACACAACAGAGAGAGAGAGAGAGAGAGAGAGTAAACAAGCAAGCAAGCAAACAAACAAATAGAAGACAATAAGCAGAGAGAGGCAAGGAAGAACAGAGAGAGTAAACAATAAGGTAATAAAGAGGTGCTAAGTAAGTCTGAGCAGACCTTCCGGAAGCTTCCAACCAGGTCCTAAAATCAACAAGGGGCCTGACTCAGGAAAAATAATAATTGAAACCTCAGCTGTGGGGCTAAGAAGGAGATTAATCTTTTCAGCATCCACTGTGCACACAGAACTTTTCTTAGTACTTAAAATATGGCCTAATATTAACTTTCAAAATAAAACCCATTAAATAGCTATAAATGTAACCACTCTGGAGGAAAAACACCAAAGGTTGGGGAGAATTAAACACTATGTTGCCCACAATGGTGTCACTAGGATTTGAATCCAAGGTTGCACAAATGATAAGACTCAGCTTTCCCATGAACCATCACAGGGATGATAATAAATCAATATTCGGGTTCTTTGGAGTAGAATAGGGTGACTGGTGTGGTGACTGGTGTGGGCTGATACCTCAAGAACCTGGGATACAATGCTGATTATTAAGACATGGTTGAGAACAGCTAAAATGGCCTTTGAGTCATCTCTTAATTTACCAGTATGTTTCAGCTCTGTGTCCCCGAAGGGACAGAAGGTCAAGGATGGACTCTAGCTTTTCCCATGCTTTTAAATGTTTGCAAAGGGCACTGGTAGGACATAGCTTTCTCTTCCCTTCCTACTTCAAAAAAGTGAATGGGCTTCATGGAGCTCAGTAACAGAGCCAAGGAAAGCAAAGAGTCAGACATTCTCATTCCTTCACAAGAGCACATTTGCCTTTGTTACTTACAGATCGGTTGTCTTTGTACAGATGTTCCCCTTGGTGTGTCCATGTGTATGCATGTGCATGTGCTTGCACTGGCCTTTGTACAGATGTTCCCCTTGGTGTGTCCATGTGTGTGCATGTGCTTGCACTGGCCTTTGTACAGATGTTCACCTTGGTGTGTACATACATGTGTATGCATGTGCATGTGCTTGCACTGGCCTTTGTACAGATGTTCCCCTTGGTGTGTCCATGTGTGTGCATGTGCTTGCACTGGCCTGCAGCTCACTAAGTGGGCCAGGCTGGCTGCCAGGAAGCTCCAGGGATCTTCCTGCGTGCTGTCAGTGCTGGGCGTGCAAGTGCAAAGTTGCATACCACTATGCCTGGCTCTTTCACTCAGGCCCTGTGCCGCACAGCAAGCGTCTTACCAACCACACCATCTCCCCACACCTATACACCTGTATTCTAGATGAACCTGACTATTATAAATTGATGCCAGTATGAACTTAAAATCTATCATCTTAAAAGTTAATATATTTATCACCTCTGACTGAAAATCTACAAATGATAAGAACAGAGGAAAAATGTTAAGGCAGAAAAGGGAAACAGATGACACTTCAGCTGGGTGTGGGAGTAAACACCTTCAATCATGGAACTTGGGAGGTAGAGGCAGGTGGATCTCTCTGAGTCAAGGCCAGCTAAGGCTACGTAGGAAGACCATGTCTATAAAACACATGGAACTTTACATTTTGGAAATCATGACATTATTAGACAAGAGGAAGTGTGCCCACAGTAAGAGCCATCTTTCTAGGGGTGCTCATGCCCCCAGGATCCTGAAGGACCAGGATGTGGGGACAACTGGGAATGAGGAGGGGAGCAGGGTCTCAGAAGTAAGCAAAAGCCTGATGTGTTTGCACACTCCTCTAACTACGGCATGTCAGAGACTGGGCAAGAGGATCACAAATTCGAGGCTAGCTTGGGATGCATGCTGAAGCTCTGTCTCAAAAGATCTCAAAGATAAAAACAAAACAAAGCAAAAGCAATTAGATATGAACCACCTAAGGCCTCTCCACAGAGATGTGGCCTAATCTCAGCACTCACTGAGCTCACCATAGGCCCAAGGAAGGATGACTCCAGGTTCTCCCTAAGGGGCCCACATGGGAGACGCTCTTGGCTGTTACCGGACTGTTGGGTCTAGCTTTCTGTCTGATTGCATCTCCTGCCCCAGCTATCTTTCTCACACAGAGAACCTCCGCACTGCCAGTGCCCCAGGAGCCGCTCCTCACCTCTCATCTTGGTTTTCCTATCTTTTGCTACATCATAAAAACGTGGATGAGACTCGGTGTTTCAATGTCTTGGTTTGTTTATGTGGTATCCATATGTGGCATACATATGGAAATGGGGGCGGGGTCATCCACGGGCCTCTGAACACACTGCTGCCAGAGGAGGAAAATGGGTGTCCTGCTTTATTGCTCTACAACTTACTCCTCTGAGACAGGGTCTCTCCCTGAATCCCCTGTCCCTATTCCCATGGTTCAGGGCATACAGGTGTGTGTGAAAGACCTCTGGCTCTTACATGGGCTATGGGGATCCAAGCTCCGGTCTTCATGTTTGCCTAGCAAGTACTCTTGAGCTCCAGCTCTTGAAACTGAACTTACTATCTCATCAGGCTTACACAACAACTATTATGTATGTTTGATCCTTACAGAAACGATGAAACCCTCCAGCCAAGCGTGGCGGAAGGCAGGATCTGACCAAGGCGTGGTGATGAGAAAGCCTGGTTTCCGAGGAATAGCCATATATAATATCTAAGACAGAAAGGCCAATAAATGACAGATGGTTGTGTTTTCTTTGGAGAAAAAGTCAGAACCAACAGCTTTGAAGTGGTTGATTCTAGGGATGGTACAGTCGCAGCATGGATCCCACAGAGCTGTGTGCTTCTGTAAAGTGTAACCTTGGAGAACAAAGCACACACTATGGACAGGTATATTTTCTATCATCTGTTTACTTAAGTGATGATAGTTGTCATCCTCATCCTCCCCCTCCTCTTCCTCTTTCCCCCTTCTTCCTCCCCCCTCCTCTTCCTCCTTCCTCTCCTTCCTCCTTTCCCTTCTCCTCTTCTTCCTCCTCCTCCTAGTCTGGCCTTTCTCTTACTCTTCTTTGTCTCTGAGGCAGAGTCTCTCTGTGCAGCCTGAGCTGACACCAAAACTGCAGTCCTCCTGCCTCAGCTCCCCAGGCACTAGGACGCTTGGCATGCTCTACCATATCCAACTGCACACTGTTTTGCTTTTACAATCTTTTTTTTTTCAGGATTTTTCAGAGGCCCTGTGGCAAAGTTAAAGCAGGATGTTTGATGAACTACAATACATACTTTAAAGAAGCCTGGGAAAATACATACTTAAATGCTATTCACTAGGCAGTGACACACGAGTCTTTAAAAGTCTTCCCCAAATGGATTCCTTCACAGAGAGAGATTCTCTAATATCTCTAAAATGATCCCATTGATTTTTAAATGCGATTTATGTAGAGCTTTACAGCAATATATTCATCAAATACAGAAATATAAGGCTGCATTCAATCTGCAATTTCCATACCATTACATGCGGGTGATACAATTATGGGAGATTACTACCTTTGGAGAACCTGGTTGTATCTGAATCAAAATATCCTCTTCTCAAATTTTTTAAATGAAGCCATCAATCCATTACTGCCTAGGTCTAAGTACATGTGTTAGGATGCACACTCTGAGTGGTTTTTCTTCTTAAAGTTGCTCTGAAACGCAGATTCACAGGCATTATTAGACGTGTGATCAACCCCACTGAGAATTGCCGGGAATAAGTGGCTTTGGTAGAGCTAACTGTTAAAGCCTGTATTCAGCATCAGCATCTCACTATCGCCCCATCCCCACCCCCCCCCTCTACAAAGCCTCTCTCAGACAATGCTTTGTGGATAACTCCCATGGGCCTGTGCATCCCAGAGTTGTTGAGAAACACTCAGATTTGCTTTTCTTCGAATCTGATGACTTTGGCCCCCCTGTGTTTAACATATCACAAGGTTTCAAATAATACTGTTTCCCACTACAAAGGAATACATCAAGAATTTTCTTACAGATGCTTAATGTTTCCTCTCTGTTTTTGTAAATTCGGGAGCTGTGGGAAACTTTTGAAGAGGTTTGAGATGGTTCAGAGGGTAGTGCTTCCCACCAACCTAACCTGAGTGAGAGAGACCCCATAGGGTGAAGGGGGAAACTTGGCCCTTGCCTTCTCTCCTCCATCCTCCATGGCATGACCCCACCCTCTGACCAAAATAAAGACATTTAAAATGTATTGATTCTTAAAAAGAAAAGGTCTGAGCATACTTCAACTGTAGAAATGTAATGGTTTGAAATTGGAATCGGTTTGTGTGCCTGTTACACACTTGGTCTCTAGGAGGAAACTGGTAACATCTAGGATTTGGATCTAGTTGGCACACATAGGGCTGTAGCAGAGTCAGGGTGGAGTTATGACTTACAGCCTATCTTTGGTCCCAGCCCAACTCTCTCTGTTCTCTGACAGGCATGCCAGCTGTCACAGAGCCACCCACTGCCACAGAGCCACCCACTGCCACAGAGCCACCACTGCCACGGCTTCCCTAACATGAATGGCATTCTCCTCAATCCATGGGGACAAAACAAAAATCTTTGCTCCTATAAATTGCCTGATGTTGGGTACTGTCTCAAAGCAGTGAAGACTGGAGCTAATACAGATAATTAGTCCTAGGAGTGGGCCTCTTGCTGTGAGAAGCCTGAGCATCTGGCTCACAGGCCTTGAGGTCTGGTTTATGGAAGGCACATAGAAGAATGTTGGGACAACAAGCAGAGCAACCCTTTGAAGCTGGAACCAAAGCCTAGTGGGCTGTTTTGGAGAGAATACTGCAGACCAGCATGTGAGGAAAAGCGTGCACAGCAGAGTGGGGGGTCGAGGTTGCAGAGGAGAATTGGGAACCGGGCTGGAAGGCATTCATGCCACGTTGTGGAAAAGAATCCAGCTATACTCTATCCCTGCGCTGGGAAACTGAGTGAAGATGGATTCTGAAGTGTGCTGGGGTGCTGGAGGGAATTTCCAGTGTAGCATTCAGGCTTCAGCAAAGTTACCTTGCACTGCTATTAGCTGGGTTTATGGGAGGGAGGGGGGATTGATCACAAGAGGACCACATGCATGGTCTTGTCTAAGGGCCCCTGAGAGACAGAGCAGCCCCTGCGGTTTCCATCCCACAGTGGAGTCTCACAGTCTAAGAAGCTCATAGTCTTGGAAGCAAGGATGGTTCAGCCCCGGGAGGCACAGAACACATTCTCTCATCTTGACAGACTGACAAGAAACTGAAAACACAGACGTCTGAAGGCATTTTATGAAACTTGGTATCCATTCCTAATTAAAATCGTTTAAGTTAGAATAGGAGACATCTCTGCCAAATAGTATTCTCAACTGCAAAAAAGTTAGAAGAGGCCATCACTGAAAAAAAAATCATGACTCAGAGATGAATGTTGGAAGTTTTACTCAGCTCAGAAGAAGAACATTTTAAAGTAGAAAACATTTTTTAGGTTATTTTTGCAAAATATCCACGAAACATGGAGATCCTTTTACCCATCAGCACCCCACCCAGGTCCTTGTCCTGTAAGATACGCAACTGATACGCATGCATCCACCATCATGACAGGAAAAGAACAAAATCAGCACCAAGCAAACACAACAGGGGAAGAAACAAATATTTACATATATGCATATGCATGCACACCTGTGTGATGCGTTAAAATACTACATATCTATCATTTCAAGCATTATCCAGAATACATCAAAATATGGATGGGTGTTATATTTTAGTTCCATTGAAAAGTGTCCATCTATGTATAGAGTTATGGTGTGCCTTAAATTTTCACAATAATAGATGGAATTATAAATAAATTCTGTATTTATTAATATTTACCTCTCTATATTCTAAGTGTATAAGTATCTTGCCTGCATGAATGTATATATACTGTTTGTGCCTGGTACCCACAGATGCCAGAAGGTGGCACCAGATGCCCTGGAACTGAGTTACAGATGGTTGTGAGCCACCAGGTGGTGCTGAGAACCAAACCCAGGTCCTCTCCAAGAGCAGCAAGTACTCGTAACAGCTGGGCTACGTCTCCAGCCCTACGTTCTTTCTTCTTTTAATTATTTTAAAGCTTCCATATTTACTTAAAATAAACACATAGAGCATGTGAATCATGAAGAGCCAGTAACATCGAATGTCCGGGCAGAGCCAGCATCTGTTTACAGCAGGATGCTGTCTGTCATCGCTGGCTCCTACAAGCAATGCTGCTAGATAGGAAGCAAAGGCTAAAAGACGATATTGACATCTATGTGCCAAGGGGTTCCTGATAACCAGGACAGGAGTAACTGGGCATGCTCAGATGCAAGAGGAGAGCAGCCCATTATTACTGAAAGCTACCTCTCACTGCTGTGATGCCAGCTCACCAAGAAAGGGTTCTTACAGTTGTAGCTTACAGTTGGCGGCCATCCATCATACAGAGGGACTCAGGGCAGGAGGAGTTTGCAACAGCTGGTTCATCACAGTCACAGTCAGAAAACAGATGCACACTGGAATTCAGCTCCCTTTTCCTTTTCATTCAGGCTGAGACCCCAGCCTGGAGGATGGTGTCAGGCACAATTAGGGTAGATCTTCCCACCTCAACCTAAAATTTAATTCATGAACACCCAGAGGTGCATCTAGATCCTGCCATAGTGACAGTTGTTATGAACTGTCACACCCAAGTCGCCAACAAATGGACTTGTTAATTGTCCTTGAAGAGCAAACATGACAGCAAGTTCCAGCTTAACTGAACAACTCCTAAAATGTCCTGCGGGATAGCCTGGCAGGGCATGTCCTGAGGGGTAGCCTGGCAGAGCAGAGCATGTCGCCATAGCACAGATCACTGACAGGTTCCCTCCCCAAAGCTTCTGCACAAGCTCAGCGTGGACAGAGCTCAGGAGAGGGTATGAGGACCCACTGGCCATTGGTGCCTCCGCTCTGTCCTTGTCCTGGTTGTAGGACACTGGGGGACCTAAGCCAAGGATTCTGCAAGGCTCCGAATGCAAGTGAGGTCTATGATGTCTCAGCTCAAACATGACAAGAACCCAATGTCTTCTGTCCAGTAAAACAGACTGAGTTATTTATCAAGGGGCTTCAGAAGTTTATAAACACATTGAAGACTGGAGAAATTTTATTAACTAAGGAAAAAAATAAGCATTTCAGAACTCCCTAACGCAAGCTGGTTTGTTCGTATTTGTGCACAGCCCATACAGACCTAAAGACAGACTTCAAATTCTTTGAAGTAAAAAAAAAAAAAAAAAAAAAAATCTGGGGGAAAAAAAAAAGCTAAATACGTTTTTAAACTATTACTACCCTTGAGGAATTAAGATGCTGGAGTCATTTTGCATATAACTCAAAAAGCAAGTTGCCTACAAGTTTCATGCATGAGGTAGGTTTTGTTTTGTACTTTCTTCTATTTACTGAATGTTAAAGCCCTGGCGTGCACATCTAAATAGGGATCTTCTTCTACAGAATGGTGTCATCTGGTCTTTACATCTTGGCTGTATGAACTCGGAAGCGAGTGAGTGGGATGGCTGCTGTGGACCTGTGCTCTGAATGATGCTATGTCAGTGATGTCCTTGCTTCCCCACCCCACCCTCCAGGCACACACACCACAGCCACTGAGTTCCATGAGTCATGTCCTCTTCTGCAGATATGACAACTAGAAATGTCCCCTAGCAGATGGCAGAATCCATCCTACCCACTTGAGAACAAAGGATCTAATGGCACTTTGACCCACATAATGGGATATCTCAAACTCTAGATATGAAAGTCACTAGAAACATTACATGTGTCAGACAGGCAGTTGCTTAGGACGGAATTTAAAGAGGATAACAATAGGTTGTTTTAGTTATCTGTTGGGATTTAACCTAATTTAGATAAAATTTAAAATTTACCAGAGGGTGTGTTGAAGAGGAAATCTTTTTATCACAGAAATTAAAAAAAAAATCCCATAAATTTTGCACCGAGTTTCACTTGTTCCTTTGTATTCTGAGATGGGGAGGGAAATGCAGGTGTATGCTCCAAGGTGAAAGCCATAAAATTCTACAACAAAGTATTCTTTAATTAGCATATTCAGGTCATGCCATTGGGAGTTCTCTCTGTGTCTCCTCACACATACATTGTTAATAGGTTCATATATATATATATATATATATATATATATATATATATATATGTGTGTGTGTGTGTGTGTGTGTATGTGTGTGTATATACATATATACACACACATACATATATATATATGTATGTGTGTGTATATGTGTGTGTATATATATATATATATATATATATATATATATATATATATATATAGAGAGAGAGAGAGAGAGAGAGAGAGAGAGAGAAGAGAGTGATCTCCAGGGCTACATAGTGAGACATTGTCTCAAAAACTAAATAAAAGAAGAAAAGAAAAGAAAGGGGGAAATAAAAGAACATTCTGTTACAGAAACTAGCTATTAAGTGTGAATAAAGGGGCTTTTCCCTCAGTGACCTTAGCCATCCTGTGGAGTCGCATGTAACTGTTGATTTTGCTTTCGTCTACCTTTGACTCTTTGTCACCTTTTCTAACACATCTCCCTATCTACACCATGGAATGAAACAGTAAGTTATACAATAAACCTTTGGGTGATTTCTTTACATAATGATGGCCTGGAGCCACAGGAGAATGAAGACTGGAGGACACACTGGTATGACAGTTTGGAGCTAGACTGGACTAATGACATCCCTATTCACTTAGAAGAAACTTTGCTTATCTGTATTTTAGTTCCTTGGGTTGTTTTCTCACAAACTATCTTCTTAGCTTGATCTTTGTATTACTTTTAATTTTTATTATATTTTATAATTATTTATGTGTATATAATAAATATATGTAGATGTTTTAATTATATATAATCCAATATAATACATACAATACATAATTTATAATATAATTTGTTTTTATTATTAATATTTATAATTTATTATGTATATATACTAAAACATATAACATACACCACACACACAAGCACACACACACACACCTCTCTCTCTCTCTCTCTCTCTCACACACACACACACACACTCATATACTCATACACACAAAATAGACATAGTAAAAAGTAAGAGTGCTTTGAACACCCCAAGCATGCACTGACACATAATGTAATATGATAATTTGTTTTACATGACCCATTTGCCCTCACACATATGAGGTCTTGGTTGTCAAGATGTCCTTCCTGTCACATGGAGGTCCACCTTATTCTAATGCCATCATCTGGGACAGCACAGGACTCTGAGTGACTGTGGGGTGTCTGTTAATGAAGGGGTGAGTGGGAAGCAGATCTGAAGCTTTGAGCCATCCCATAGGAACCAGAAGGTCACAGGGGTGTTTGTCCAAAGGTGGGCCATCAGCTCAGCCAGATCTAAATACTTAAAAGAGCGCAAAGATTGCTTTTAAGCTGTGAGTGAGAACCTTGCAGAAATATGCAGAGGAGAGTGGGTGGGTGTGACTCAGGGCTGCTCAGGTTCAGCACTGCTAAGTCACTCCGCATGGGAGAAGAAGCCATTTCTCTGCCAACACAGACCTTTAGGAGTCTCTGTGCATGGCAGAGATATGAATTGGACGACAGTGTTCAATTACCAAAAACTAGGAATCTTGGGGAATGCACAGCCTATATAACCATCCAGAACATCCCTGCCAGGGCTCCAGCTCCCTGTAAGACAGCAGAGGCCTTCATTTCTGCAAGAGGCACACAAGCTGATTTGCTTGGTGAAGAACTACTGGGAGAACTGGCAGGAGAGCTGAGTGACTGGGGCTGTCCTTTGCAGCTTGGTGGAACTATCTGGGAGAAGTTGAAAGAGCTCAGGTGAGAAGGAGCAAGCATGGGAGGTGGTGGTCGCAGGAAAACGCCAGCGGCAGCATGGCGGCAGCTGTTCTTGGAGCATAGCTGTGTAGGTAGGTGCTCCCGGAGCTTGTGGGAAGAGAGTTAGTCATCTGTCTGTCCTGCCTGAGTTCCTGTCCTGACTTTCTTTGATGATGAACACTGCTGTAGAAGTGTAAGCCTAACAAACCCTTTCCTCTCAACTTGCTTTTTGGTCATAATATTTCATCACGGTAATAGAAACCTTAACTATGACACAGACCATATCTAATCTATCTATCTATCTATCTATCTATCTATCTATCTATCTATCTATCTATCTATCTATCTATCTATCTATCTCTCTTTCTGAGTCAGTGTGTGTATGTGTATGTGTAAAGATGTGTGTGTAGCTGTGTTGTCCCATGTGTATGCAGGTACACACACACATACGTGTGTGTGTGTGTGTGTGTGTGTGTATGTGTGTGTGTGTGTGTGTGTGTGTGTGTGTGTGTGTGTGTGTGGTATGTGTGTGGGGGGTAATATGTAGGCAATGGTCAACTGCAGGTATTTTTATTCTGATGCCACCCATCATGCTTTCTGAGGGACCTGAAACTCACCATCAGGCTAGGTGGGCTGGCTAGTGAGCCCCAGGAGTCTCCCTGTCTCTGCCCCCACAGACAGCTCAGGGATCATAAGCTACAGGCTTGTCAGCTACAGGCTTTCACGTGGTTTCTGAGGATCAAATGCGAGTCCTTGGGTTTGTGTGGCAAGCATTTTACCAACTCTGAACTCACTTTTAAGCCTTCAAACTATAAACAGGGACCTTCCTAACCATCAGTTTACGGAGCTGACAGTGGAGGTCTCACCTCCACAGGGGAATGATTCAGCACTCAATTCTTCCTTCTCCGTCCCCCCTCTCTAATCTCTATTGGGGTTCATCTGGATGCCCAGCTAACTTGGCCATGAGGCTGCTACATGGCCACTTGTTCCTAGGCAATTCCTCCAGTTTGATGTCATAATGGTCTCTTTCTTATAAGAAAGAAAAACATTTAACTGGGGCTGGCTTACAGTTTCAGAGGTTCAGTCCATTTTCAGCATGGCCGGAAGCATGGCAGTGTGCAGGCAGACATGGTGCTGGAGGAGCTGAGAGTTCTACATCTTGATCTGAAGGCAGTCAGTAGAGACCTGTCTCCCACAGGCAGCCAGCAGGAGGGTCTCTTCAGCACTGGGTATAGTCTGAGCATAGGAGCCTCAAAGGCCACCCCCACAGTGACATACTTCTTCTAACAAGGCCACACCTAATAGTGCCACTCCCTGGGCATATTCAAACCACCACAGAGCCTAGTGGGTAGAAATTAGGTAATTAGGGTCAGGCATAAGACATGCTATGGGATCCAGACCATACCTTCTTTCTGCCTTTGCTTCCTAGATCTCACAGGGAAGTTACTATCCTCAGTGACACATTTCTAAATGGATGGAACACTTTTCCACTGGATCAACACTATTGGAGCCCAGTGACAATAAACTAAATGAGAACACTAAAACCATGAGTCAACCCAAATTTACCTCACAGTTGATTAACCTTAAAGATTTCTGACCCAGGAAAAGACTACTGATAATCACATATACTCAGATATTTACTCGGAAATATGGTTTTCTTTATGGGTGTAGGTATATGTTCATATATGTGCACATGGAATCATGCACATGGAGGCCAGAGGGTATCATCCCAGTGGTTTGGTATGGTCCATCTTAACGTTTAAGGTCAGTTCTCACATTAGTCTAAAACTCAGCAAATAGGTGAGGCTGGCTGGACAGAAACTCCAGGGAGTTGCCTGTGTCTGCCTCCCCACCATCGAGGATACACGTATCTATCACACACATACAGTTTTAGGTGATGTTTTAAATCAATTCAATCTACGTAATATACACGGAGGGGCAGACCCTGCGTTAAGTGCTGTACATGGGATATGGTCTGGAAGTGTGCTGCCGCTCTCTGTGGACAGAATGTGGGCGTGCCAGTTGGCCTGCATCTGAGATGCTAATGTAAGTGCTGCTGTGGAGACCTCCTACTGTCCACAAGCTGAGATGCTAATGTAAGTGCAGGTACTTCAGTACTCCAGGCCCCAAGCCGAGTGCCAGCACTTCCTGCCCTTCAGCCTTCAGACCTGTCAGACTCACGACCACACCAGCCGATTCATTTTAAAAACCCTCATACATCTCAAAGCTATGGAAACATTTTCATATATAAATATATTTACAACCTGTGTGCTAATACACAATAGTTTCATCTTACCCATGGTTTCACTTTTCCATATTTTCAGAGGTTTCCCAAAGTGAGCTAGAAACTGAACAGTAAATAGAAAATTCCAAAGACATGTATTTCATAATTTTTTAATTGATTTCCATCCCAAGTGGCATGGTACATTTCAGAGCTTTCTGCTCCACTCACCTCTCTATCCCACCTGGGACATGAATCCAATATTTTGTTCAATGTATCCACACTGTATATACCATCCATGCAAAGACAGGAAATCTCTGGGCCGTCTGCAGGCCAGTGAGGTTCAAGAAGCTCTTGCTTACTTAAGAACAGCCCAGAGCACAGGAGTGGTGGCATTAGAAACTTAAATGTATCAATGACAGTGCGTTTGTTAAGTGTCTCCTTGCACTGTGACAAGCAGAAGGGTGACCACCACACAGAAATGTAGCAAAGGCCTCAGAGGCTAGTGTTCATACCTTGGAGGACCATGCAGTGCCATAGATGCTGTTTCCTGACTGACGCCTCCTACAGTGCCTGATTTGGAGCCTGAAGTTTATCAGTGCTATAGGTGTGTAATACAACAGGGCACTCACAGGCTTGATCCTACTCAAGGGCATCCCTAAGGGTTTTTAGATTGTATCCCATAGGTGAGCAGAACCTAAAGGTGTTGGAGAATCTTCATTGACATCCTGACCTGCTTCCTCCAGGAGCTAAGTATGGGCTGCTCTTGCCTGTTCCATGGTCTCTTACTATAATAGAATTTGAGGCTTAAAAGCTCAAGTTTGGAAGTTGGAGAGATGGCTTAGTGGGCAAAGCCTTTGCTATGTAAGCATGAGAACCCATGTTTGGATCCCCTGAACCCGCACAAAGCCAGGTATGAAAGCATATATCTGTAATCCAATGGCCTGTATACAGAGATCAGAGGTAGAGACTGGAGAATCCCAAGAAGTTCGAGAGCCATCCATCTTGATGTATACAGCAGTAAACAACAAGAGAATAAGAGAATCTGTGTCTCAAAGGAGGTGGCAGTTAAGGACCAACACTCGTAGTTGTCCTCTGACCTACACATTCACACACACACACACACACACACACACACACACACACACCATGGCACTAGTTATGCCCACACTCGTGTGTATACAAGCAAAGATACACATATATCATGCACAGCGTTTTAGATTGACATTACTAGGTTTTGTACAGAAAACTAGCTTTCTCACTTTCCTTTAAAGATCCTGGGACACATGGAGAACTCTAGCAGGAAGGGCTTAGGTGTTGTGTCTCTGAGAAAAAGGCCAAACTCAGCAGCCCACCCTCACCCCCAGGCTCCCTCTTCATGCCATCAGCCCCCCTCTGTCATTAAAGCAACTCACTTGAACCCTACCCCTCAACTCTGGGGGAAAATCAAAGCATGCATCCTCATTCTTTCCTCACTCAAGAGTCAGGCAAGGTTAGCCATTAGCCTGGAGGTAGAGTGAACAGGGCAAGAGGTTAGGCCAGGCCCCTTACATCACTGTGTCTTCTGAGCCCCAGCAAGCGCTCAGAGAGGATTCTGCTGGTGTGCTATTTCTTCGCTGCAGCCCCTTCATTAGCCCTCAGCAGAACCAAGCAGCTATGCCCAGGGAAAAGACAAACTGCTCATTTTTCTAATCATTAGCAGCTCCTCGGAGCTCAGTCAACTCAGGAGCATGAACTGGAGAATCTGGGCTGGAGAGGGTAGCTGGCAATGAGGTGGGGCTTGTTCTTTTAAAGCTAAACCATGTAGAGATGGTCTTTAGAAATCTATTACTAGTCAGAACACTTGTATTTGTTTGTGGAGCAGGTGTGTATATGTGTATGCATGCGTTTGAGAGTGTGTATGATGCATGAGTATGCAAGTATGTGTGTATGTGTGTGTACATGTGTGCATGTGCCTGTGTAGGTCAGAACTGGGTGCTGATTCTCAGGTATTTGTACCTGGGTCTCTCACTGTCCTGGAACTTCACCAAGTCGGCTGGACCAGCTTGCCAGCGAGCCCAAGGATCCATCTGTCTCCTTCTCTCGTCTTACCATAGCTGGAGGCAGACATCCCATGGTTGTGGCATCTTCAAAATCCTATGGTCTCCAACACAATCCAGGGTTCATTTTCTCAGCTTCACACAATGGCCTCTCAGGGCCTTCATTCAGGAACTGCCGTGCTACATGCCTGGCTTCAAGGACCCTCCTTAACCGTGGAGAAGAGTCTGCAAACCCTACCCTTGCATCCTTCCTGGCTCTAAAGCCAGACCGTGTAGCATTTTGGCGGGTTCTTGCCTGAGTGCCCCACTCCCTTTATTCTGTTTCCCATCAGGCCATCCCTGATTTCTTTCAGCACAAGCCTTGGCTCCAACATTAAATTTCCAGGTGCCTTGTTCATCCTTGAGTTGTATATTTTGTATTTCTCTTTTGCCCTGATTGCTTCCTTTCATTGTAGACCTGCATAGGAGCGATCACTAATAACCACCAGATACAATCAACAAAACGCTGTTTGGAAATATCTTTTCCCAACTAAATTACTCCAGAAGTTTTCACTTTGCCTCAGAAAAATTCTCAGGACAAGGGCAGAAGGTAGGCACATTCTTTGCCAAATATCACAGGAAGGGTCTCCAGTCCAGTTGCTAATATTACCACCCCACTCTGAAAACTCTTAAGCTAGGCCCCCATTGTCCACACTGTTCCCAGCACTACTGTCTTCTAAGCTCCTGCTAGGAGGGCCTGTTAATTCCTGCTTAAAGTATTCAAGTACTTTTCTAGTCCAAAGTCCCAAAGTCCTCACATTTCTCTAAACCAGCATGGCCAGGCCTACCACAACAATAGCCATAGCAACAGCCCACTCCCTGGTACCAATTTCTTTACTACTTTTCTATTTCTGGGATAAGACACCATGACCAAGGAAACTTGTAGAAGAACGGGTTTTGGGAGGCCTATACTTTCAGAGGATGTGTTCACGCCCATCGCCATAGAGCCCGGCAGCAGGCAGATATGGCGCTGGAGCAGTTGCTGGGACTCTATATCCTGTTCCACAAGCCTAAGTCAGAGAGAGCCAACTGGGAATGCCTTGGGTTTTATAAAACATCAAAGTCCACCTCCAGGGCCACACCTCCTTCAACACAGCCACACCTCCTTTAACACGGCCACACCTCCCATTCCTTCTAAACAGTTCCACCAACCAGGAGGGATCAAGCATTCAAATATAGAGCTCTCTCTCTCTCTCTCTCTCTCTCTCTCTCTCTCTCTCTCTCTCTCTCTCTCTGTGTGTGTGTGTGTGTGTGAGAGAGAGAGAGAGACAGAGACAGACAGACAGACAGAGACAGAGACAGAGACAGAGACAGAGAGTTGAGGGAGGTCATTCTCATTCTAACCAGCACAGCAGGTCTGTGGAGGGGAAGGAAGACATTATAGTCTGTCTACCAATAAAGTCCAGACGAGAGAGGGGGCAGGAGAGCTCTGTAGGAAAAAGCACTTGGTGCACACACTTTCTGAGAGACCCTACACTAAAGCATTTCCTCATTTTCCTTCAGTCAATAGTGATGAGCCGTGAGCATGACCCTGGCTAAAGAGGACTCAAAGGCATCCCAGACACCACCTCTCAAGATGCCCTGGGAAAACAGATAAAGAGCCTGCTGTATAATGACGTCAGAAAAATGCTTGGGAAGGCTGGGACTACTGGGAAAATGGCTGGTTTAGATGCCTGGTGGAAGGACCATCTAGGCTGAAGGTAGAGCTGTTTAAAAGCTTCTCCTGTACAGATGCTGCACAGAGGGTACAAGGCTGGAAGGAGGAAATGAAGCACGAGTCGGTGCATCATTTTACACTTAGCTACTTCTTTAGAGTGGCCAAGGGTAACTCATTTAAAAGCCAGGTAAGCACTGAAGTCGGGGATTAGACAACAAAACTGTACTCCAGGATCAGCGGGGCTGGTTCTGTTAGTAAACAGACCGAATCATTTCTTGTTCTTGGAGTACAGCCAAGCAGAGACAGACAGTACCATTAATTCATGAAGGCAGGGGAAGGTGTTTTGAGATGATGTTTAAGATCCTGTATTTCTTCATCCTGCATCTCTTGTTACTTCATCGTCTCAAAAACAAAATGCAGGAGCTGAGGAGGTGGCTGAGCATCCCAAGCCTGGAGACCTGAGTTACCCCCTCAGAGTCAGCGTAAAGATGGGCCATGTCTGTTATCCCAGAGATGGCAAGACAGGAGACAGAGGCACATGGGTCCCATTGGCTGAGTAGCTAGCTTAGCCTACTCAGTGACGTCCCAGGTGAAGGAGAGAAGCCTGTGTCAGACAAGCAGAAGACACCTGGGAACTGATGCAAGAGGTTCGATTCTGGCTGTCACAGGTATTTATTTCCATACATACGTGCACTCACATAAATATACACACACATACCCTCAAATACACGCACGCATGAACACAGTCACATAAACATATACACTCGCACACACATATATGAATTCATACTTATATGGGCACACACACATACGCACTCACATGATCACATTTGTATACACGGGAACCAGAATTTGGTTTCGACCGCCAAAAGAACAATTCTCTAGCTGCCAGTTGGCAATGACTGCACAATAAAGTCGGTTGTCCCTCCAAAGCCTGCCATAGATTAAGGGATGCTAGGATCATGATCTTCTATCTACTGACTAGTTACTTACTAGTTACTGATGCTCTTCTTGGTCACTGTATTAAGTCCTGTAAGCTTGACAGCCTTTCTCTTCTCCTGACAGGAAAATGCAGGTACAGAGAGCTGAGAGACCTGGAAATAACTCAGGGTAAAGTCGGGAATGAAACTAAGACAGGCCGAGAACCGTGCCCCTCTAACAGGTAGTACCCCACCCACCCCTGTCACAAGTCCCGTACTGAACTGTGATAACGGGTGGGGGCCCTCCGCTCTGCCACAGCCTCATGGGGTACTCGAGGACTGTGATCACGGGTGGGGGCCCTCCACTCTGCCACACCCTCATGGGGTACTTGGGGACAAAGACAACCCTCGGCATAGCTCATGCTGCCTGTGAGGTGTTCGGGAAATAATCTGCTAAAAGGAATGGGTTTTCACTTGGGTTTTTAGCTCTCAAGTTGTGTGTTGCCTTTGCCAAAAAAATACCCATGTGATTCGCCTCACAGGCTATGTGAGAGAGAAGTCGAAGGAAAAACTCATGGGGACAGACACCTTGTGAAATTGCCTAAGGTGTCTAAGAGGGACACTCCTGGGTTTAAGGTGTGTATCCATGTCAAAGCAGGCTGACAAATAAGAAGGGGCCTTGAGTGGCACTGACGGGGTGCAGGGAAGGGCATGAGAACACATTCTCATCTCCTTGCAGTGAAGCCATGGATAAAACAGGAAACTCTCTTTCCAGGCTGTTGCAGATGGACAGACTAAGCCAGTGAGGCTCTGGCTCAACAACAGTCCCAGTGCACAGAGGAAGAGGGGAAGGAAAAGGTGGGGACGAGGAGGAATGGCTGCCTGAAGTACTGAAGACAGGATGCAGAAACATGCCTGCAGGAGACCCAGAGGGGACACTAAGAGCACAGAGGACATGGCCAAAGACAGACTGTGCAATCAGAATAAACTCACAGCTGTGAGCATGCAAAGTGTTCTCTGTTTGGTTTTCACAGAAATCAGAAATAAACTCATTCAAGCCAGAATGGAGGCTCAGACCTGCGGTCCCAGCACCCAGAAAGAAGGCTGAGGTAGGGGGCTGATTGCATTAGGACAACTCTGAATTCAGTGGTGAGTTTCAAGCAAGTCTGGGCTAGAGAATGAAACTTTATCTCAAAAAATTACATGAAGAGATGATAATATATAGGTATTAAGGTGTTGGGAGGTATGAATTCAGAAAAAGGGACACTATCTCTCAAAGAAATAAAGAAATCTCATGTACACGGGAAAAGGGTGTGGTTCCACACATATGTGGAAGCCAGAGGACAGTACCAGCTGTCATCCTCAGGAACGGGGCCACCTCCCTTGAGATGGGGTTCCTCACAGTCCTGGAGATCCCCACTTGGGTTAGACTGGCTTATGGAGGCTCCTGTCTTCAGCCTCCAACATGGGGTTACCAAGTACTGTGCTGCAAGGGCCTGTGTGCCCCACCCTGAACTTTTACCCAGATTGCTGCTTTCCAGCACACTGGCCTCTTCTGCTAACTTAGCCACCAGTTAGAATTCAGCATCAGCCTGGGTGTGGTGACACACATCTCTAATCCCCACACTTGGGGGAAGAGGCAGAAGGATCAATGAAAGTTCAAAGCCTTCCTGGTCTACATGCCAAGTTTCAGCTTAGCAGGGCCTATACAGTGAGACTATCTCTCAAGAAAAAGAAGACTGAGCAATCCTTCCCACACCAAGGAATGAACTCTGGTTAAGAGTGCTTCCTGCATGTGCTGAGGACCTGAGAGTTCAGCTTCCAGCATCCATATCAAGTGACTCGCAATGGCCTCTAACTCCAACTCCAGAGATCTGAGATCTCTTCTGGCCTCTGTGGGCACCTGCACACACACACACACACACACACACACACACACACACACACACACACACACTTAAAAATAAAATAGATCCTTTTTAAAAATAAAGAATTCAGGATCCCAGCTGTTTTTCCGGTGTGAAATGCCTCCTCCCAGAACCTCCCCTCAGCCTTTTCTTGCCAGCCCGTACATGCCCCATCTTTACAAGAAGTCTCTGATTCTTCACCTTTATCACCCTGCCCTCATTACTTGGGGAGGGAGGTGGTTGGTCTTCCTGCTGCAGACTGAACTCAGGTGCTTGCTTAACAGCCACCCTGCTGTGAGCCACTGACCCAGCCCTCTGCACACCTTGGCTATCTAACTGTTTATTTTCACAGTCTGAAGTCAGTTCAATGTCTGATGTGTTAACTTCTTCCTTACTGTTTCATCTGTTGGATGCTAAGGAATTAATAGTTGGCTATATACATGCATTCCTGAGCCTGGGAGCTGGGCCTGCAAGCGCAAAAGGATAAGGATGCAACCTGCACAGGGCCAGTGGTGGATGCTGGAACTCCCCGCCTGGAGGGAGGAAAGGATGGAGGCTGTATAATGAGGACTGCCTCTACAGCAGCTAAGGTCTTTGAAATATAACTCGGCCACCCTTCTGGGAATGAGGAAGCTAGACACCAAACATCTGAGTCCTTCCCCATTGTCCCCCTTCCCCAGCAGTACACTCCTCCTCCAACTAAGAGTGGGTCCGAGGACCTGGACTTGTGGGGCGGGGGCAGCGGTAGCATCAGCTTCCTGCGAGGAGGCAGATAATAAACGCCCCACTTCTCCTGAGTCATTGGGTCTCTCCCCAGCTATTTAGTACTGCTGTGTAAACATAGAACACAGGACTGTAGAGGACACGGCACAAACAAGAATTTGCTTATAGAAATAATTTGGGTTTCAGATGATTTTCAAATCTCATGAAATGCCCTTCTTCTGACTTCTTTTCCACAAAGTTAAAAATTACAAAACTCGTGCTTAGTTCATGACCATATATTGTGTGACATTTCCTCGGGTGAAGAGAACAAATGTGTCCATTCCAGATAGGACACTGTCGTCAGACCAAAGAAAACAGCACCGCCCTTGTCTAGCTTGGTGAGCTGGAGCGCTTATAGGCATGTCCTGTGGGGAGTTCAATTGGGGTCTCTTTTCCCAAGCATGTCACTGTTTCACAGTCTTGGGCAGGAGCTTCTTGACTCCTTAGGTGTCTGAGCTCCATTCACATTAAGTTACATGAGCCTCTTGTTTCCTTCCAGGAGGAAAACTGTCCATCAGAGGAATTGCCTGCATGGCACCATCTAAAAGTAGACCCAAGCCATAGCTGACCTGTGGGTGGTGGCTGAATGGGCCAGGTCCCCTGGGTACAGATAAGGGCTGAGGGAGGTAGTTATTGGAGCCAGAGTGGCAAAACAAGGTGCTGGACACTCTGTCTTCCCATGCACAAGCGTAAGCACAGGGAAGCAGGAACCACGCTACTTCCACCCAGCCAGCACACTGCACAGGGCCTGGACCACACCAAGTGCTTAATAAGAACACGCCCAATGACTCCTGAGTTTGCTGTGGCTTATCTCGTTATGTGACCAATGAACTGCAAAGGCCCTTGACTCCTTCCTTACTAAACCACATTCTCTGAAATCGTTTCCATAAGCTCTTGGTTTCTACAATGTAACCAAACAAATGGAAGCATTTCCAGGGCCTTACCGTGGGCACTTTAGCTTTTACATTGTAACCAAGTAAATCAGGCCGGATCTCAGGTTCTCAGGGATGGCAGAGGAAAGCAGAAGCATCTAAACTATCATAATCCAGCCCCAGAGATCTCCGTCCAAAGTCCAATTTCAGGAAGAGAGGATACAAAGTAAAAGAAAGGAAATTCCCTTTGCCTCATGCCTGGGGCAACCCTAGGGGCAGGGTGGAGAGACTGTCAGCTTGATGACTGATTTACCTGCTAATAAGAATGGATACCTGGGATCACTCCAGCTGCTGGAGATAAGGAATGATGGGCATGGAAGGGAGCCCCTGGACAAGTTTAAGTCTTTCTACTTTAAACACAAGAGCATCCCTGGTCCTGAGTGTGTCTTCCCAGCACTGAGTGAAGGATATAGGCATTTAATGTCATCTTAAGCCACACAGGGGAAACCCTAAATTTGTAGTGATATTGACAGGTTTTATAACTGCACACTGTTCAGTTAAACAAGAAGAATATATTGCCTGAACGAAAAAGAAGGCCTGCACCAATTTGCCATATTAAACACTAAGTGTGGACTGCGGAGATAGCTCGGTGGGTAAAGTGCTTGCTGTGTGTGAGGACCTGAGTTCAAACCCTCAGCATCCTTGTAAAAGGCCAGGAATGGAGGCACATGCCTATAGCTCCAGCACTGGCTGGGAGTGAAGACATCTTGATCCTGAGGTCTCACTAGAATTCAAACTTTAAGCTTTGTTTTCAGTGAGAGACTCTACCTCAGAGAAATAAAGTAGAGAAGTATGAGAGAGACACCCATCATCATCTGCACTATATGATGCAGACAAGCACACAGGTGCCCATGTGTATGTGTGCATTCATGCATGCATACAGAGAGATAGGCAGACACACACACACACACACACACATGCATACATACACATACGCACACATACATACACAAACACATACATACATACACACACATATATACATACATACATACATACATACATGCACATATACATACATACATACACACACGCATACATTATGGTAGAGCTTGGCATAGTGGCATATCACATTAATATCTGAGCTTGTGAAGCTATAAGCAGGAGGATTTATTTGAGTCTAGCCTAGGCTACATACTGAGAGCCCATTTAAAAAATATATAGGTTAAGCACTATTCTTATTCCCATTTGATAAATTAAGAAACTGAAGCACAAGGGGTTAAACAAGTTCCAAGGTTATTTAGATATGAAGGAAGTGGCAAGCCAGCATTTGGGTCCAGGAGTCCAGATTGAAGCAAGTCAGCTAATTCAAATAGGAAAAGGATATGACATCAACTATGGGCCTGGGCACATCATTCACAGGCTACTTCATGGCTGACAGCTATCATAAGCTGAGCTCATTCTCAGTCAGCAGCTACTTTGCATCTCAAAAGACTCAAGGCATTATCGGGGAACAGAAGCAGAACACGACAAAGGCCCAATTATGAGAGCAACATGTGAAACAGCCACAAATGCCACCTCACAAAGGACCAGCATCTCACACACACCCGTCCTGCTGATGGGTCTTCTGTGAAGAATTAGCTCTCCAGAGCAGGAGGTGTGTGGCACAGAAGTTTTCATCAGTAAAACTAAAGCCTACAAGGACCCCAAGCCTGCAAGCACTTACTGCATGCCGGTGCAAAATAAAATACAAAATTGTTCAAATGGTTGAATAAAATGTTCCCAGGTAAGTAGAATAATCAAGGTGTACACAATTAAAATCCCACAGTTAGATGCAAAATGTTCCTGAGGCATACCTCATAATGTAGTTCAGTGACCTTGGGTGATAAACGACGAACAAATGGAAATAAAATGAAGCCAAGACACACATGCACACATATACTCACACATACACACACACAAGCACACATATACTCACATACACAAATGCACGTACACACATAAGTACACACTTGTACGCACACATGCACATATATGTGGACAAAATAGATTGACAATTGCCTTCCTTATACAGTAGTACAGATAATTAAGTCAGCTCAGAGTCTTGAAATCCATCCTCAGTCTCCATCACAAACAGATATGTTTCTGAAGTTACTAACTCAAGGAAAGAATTTTAAATGATGGCAGGAAACCAAAGGAAATGGCCCTTTCCAGGGACTGCCAGGTGGGTTTATACACCTGGTCTCAGTCACTGTTCTGTTGCTATGAAGAGACACTATGATTATGGAAACCCCTGAAAAGGAAAACATTTCATTGGGGGGTTATTTACAATTCCAGAGGTTTGTCCATTATCATCATGAATGGAGAGCATGGGGGACCATGGATGGAGAGCATGGGGAACCACGGATGGGGAGCGTGGGGGACCATGGATGGGGAGTATGGAGGATCATGGATGGGGACATGGGGGACCACAGATGGGGGCATGGGGGATCATGGATGGGGAGCATAGGGGATCACGAATGGAGAGCATGGGGGACCACAGATGGGGGCATAAGGGATCACAGATAGGGGCATGGGGGATCACAGATGGGGGCATGGGGGAACATGGGCGGACACAATACTGGAGAAGAAGCCAAGACCTCTACATCCTGATCTGCAGGTAGATGATAAGAAGAAAAATGTTGAGCCTACCATGGGCTTTTTGAACTCTCAAAGCCCATCTCTCCCCAGTGATACACTTCCTCCAACAAGGCCACACCTACTCCAACAAGGCCACACCTACTCCAGCAAAGCAACACCTCCTAATCCTTCTCACATAGTCCCACTCCCTGGTGACTCTATGAACCCATGGGGGCCATTCTTACTCAAACCATCACACATATACAGGACACTGTGTAGCTACAGGAAATTGTGCTGTTGGAATAAGACGGCAAGAATCTAATGACTTAGAGTCCAGTGACTATTTTATGTTCATACATGTTCAGCTCTGGCTGTTTCACAGGCCCATGTAGAGCCATCACAGACGGTAAACATGAAGTATTGTCTTACAAACCACCTTCAAATGTATCCTTATGTAAATTGGGAGCACTGGCAAGGAGGTCCCACAGTCTGTTGTGTTTAAGACAGAGAGTCAAAAAAGTAGTAGAGTAGTCTAAGTCTAAAGCCTGAGAACAGAGGAGCTTGTAGTGAGACCTGGTCTTAGTGAAACATCCTAAAGGAGAACCAGGGTTAGAAGGGGAAAAGATGGAAATATTATATCTTGATGCAGCAGAGGGCACATTCTTGCTCTATATGACTCTGGCTCTCTCTAGGTTCTCAGTGTCCTGGATGAAACCCACCGACAGAAAACAGGCATCTGTTTACAGTGTTTGGAAGCTGATCTACTGTGGAAACATTCTTGTAGAGACATTCATATAGACCAAAACATGTGCATTTGTACCTGTGCACACAAATGCATGCTTTCCTATACAGTGTACAAGGATGTATACACACACACACACACACACACACACACACACACACATACACACACACAGCTGCAAACTATCACACATCAATTGTACATCCTACAAATAGTTTATATTCCCAAATCTTCACGGAATAGAAGCCTGGTGCCAAGATGATAATCGATACTGAGAGGTGTTATAGGCCCTTTAACAGGTAAAACCAACTAAAAGCTCCGAAGGTCATTTGGGACACAACCTCAGAAGGGATTTGGGGGAACCTGGTCACATTTTAGCATATTATTCCATGATATGATGTCTTGATCACAAGCACACTCTTGCCATGAACCCTAACATCTGGTCTTGCACTTTGAACCTTGAGAACTAAGGGGGGGGGGCACAGAGCAAAGGCTTTAGACTCATTCATGCATTCACAACATATTTACCACAAAATACAAAGGCAGTGCAGGCTCAGTCTGATGGTGTCCTAGGGATGCGGCTGGGGTCTTTTGTGTTCCTGCTGCTTCCAGAAATATCCTCAGCTGGTCACAGTTCCACAGCTGGTAGAGAGAGCTGGACCATCATTACCCTCTTCATGTCCAGCCCCTTGATATCAGCAAGCCTTCACTACAAATAGCATCAGTGCTCTGTAGCAGCATGATGACTTGTGCATTCCCTACAAATAACTTTCTATCGTACATATTATAAACATCTGCAGGATTCTGAAAAAAGGATTCTTATTTTAATAGCAAGGTGGATTTGCATTTAATTTTGTTTAGCAAATAAATGTATCACATGTAGTCATTTTTGTACTTAAAATATGTACTCATTTTTAGTATGGTGAGGCTCAGCTTACTTACAGGAAAATAAATAGTAGATGTATGATATTAATAGGACTTTGTTATTTATACCCATCCCAGTGAAATTAATTTGCACAGTAATTTCTTGTTTTGGAAAGAACTTGTTATTACCAGTTCCATCCTATGTTTGAAATCAAGCTTCCTTCTGCGGGTCACTATCTATGTGGCTTTTCTGAAATAGCAGTCCCTCAGTCTTGAGTCTCCAGGAGTTCCTTCTCACCAACCATGCAATCAGAAGAAACCATTCCTCGTGTGACTTTATGAATATATGGCATGGTTTGAACAGAATTTGATTGGCCTTTTGAGTAGAAAGACTATNTGTGTGTGTGTGTGTGTGTGTGTGTGTGTGTGTGCATACATATGCAGAGCCCAGAGAACAACTTCAGGTGCCATTCCTCAGGTACACTACCCACCTTTTTTTGAGACAGGGTCTCTTACTGGCCCAAAGCTTGTCAAATTGGCAAGTGAGCCCCCAGGATCCACTGATAGCTGCTTCTTCAGTGCTGGGATACAACTGCGACACTGTATCTCGTCTGGGTTTAATAGACATGCGTTCTGGGACTCTATATGAAGTCATTGTGCTTGCGAGGCAAGCACTTTACCAACTGAGATATCCCATCAGCCACTGGCTAGTTCTCTATCCTCTAGCTTCTAGAGAAGCAATCTCACAAGGCTCACAGAGTTCTTTCCTGGGACTACCAACACTACAACAACCAACCTCCCCAGCAAACCCCCTCCCACTGAGGAGCAGATGCCTGCAAAGAGCAACTTTCAACCCAAACAGTGATGCGCTTAAGTATTAGGGTATTTTTTTCTATTAGTGTGATCTGCTTTGATATGACAAAGTGTTTATACACATGGACAGTCTTGAGTTAATTGTAACATTGTAACACACCTTGTTTCCAGAAGTGCATGATACCGTGTAGAGGCTCCGACTTATGGCCCATGTTCCAGATAAGGAGGGAAACTCACAAAGTTAATAATGAGGCCATAGTCGCAGCAAGATAGCTCAGCCCAAGGGCACAGAGAGTAGAATTTCATAAGGTAGTATTTACCAACCCCAGACATTTGTCAACAGGACACACAGAACCATGATTATAAAACAGAGGACAATGAACTCCCTCCCTCTGGTTATCTCCAGATAGAGCTGCCTGTTTGAGTTTCATTTCTGTTTCTGTGACAAATACCTCATCAAAAGGTCAACACAAAGGATGGAAGGGTTTATCTGGCTTCCAATTTCAAGTGACTAGTGCAAAAAGGCCAGGCCTGAACCTGTACATGCACAATCAACAGCAGAGAGAGACAAACATATGCATGCATGCTGTTTTCCCAGCCTAGGGAATTGTGCTGCCCACAGTGGGCTAGGTGTTTCTATATCAACTAACAATCAAGATAATCTCTGACAGATATGCCCATAGACAAACCATCCAGACAAATTCTCCTTAAGCACTCTTCTAGTGACTCTAGGTCACAGAACCCAACAGTAAAAGCCAACCAGCACAATGGTCTTCTTCCATCCTGGTGCCCAGGAAACAGCTGCAATGTATTGGATATATTATCACAGAGACTCAAACCAAGCATGATGATTGACTTGAAATGTTCAATTTCCTGAAGGTTCTGAGATTCAGCACAGGGGATTTCCCAGCTTTAGAATGTGAAATGCAGTTCACTGAACAGGAGAGACTGATTTGTTAACAGGCCCAAGTCTTGATTATCAATTAAAGAGACTCTAAAAACATCTAAATATGACACTGAACGTATCTGCAGATGGCCTCATTCAGTCACCGGTTCTCGAGAGGACTGTAGCCTGTTCAGGAAAAGCTCATATCCTCCAAAGCGACAAGACGTGACAATGGATGCAACTTATTTTTTCAAAAGCAGAGCACTGGTATATGGATGAAAATTAATTTAAGGGAATCATGTTAGCATTGTGATAGGCTGTAGCCATGGTGCTATAATGGGGTTTTTGAAATAAATATATAAATTTTGTAGTCTTTTATTGGCAAAAAAAAATCCTATATTCCTAGCTCGTGCCAGAATAGAATATTTTTCTAAATGTAATCCATTCCAACAAAGACTGACATCAATGGAGTTTCTGAAAGCACTGTGAGTCAAAGGTGCCTGGTCCAGGTAAGGCCCTCCCCCGCACAGCAGTGGGGCCTGAGGAAGGAAGAGCATACTTTTTAAACCTGTCCTTTAGTTTGACAGGAAGCGTGGGGTTGAACATAGCCTGGCTCCTTGGGACTCACAAAGACCTGGTGCCAGCTCACGTGACTGAGCCCGCACTTACATCACACCTGTCCAGGCTCTTGTTTTCAACCTTCCTATAAACTGTAGCGCGGCCGCCATGTTGAAAGGTGAGTCGGAGGAGGGCTCTCCTCCCACCTCAGTTCTGGCAAATCTGTAAAGAAATTCACCTTTTCTCTTTGTTTATTTTTTATACCATTGTTCTCTGTTCTCCATCTGTTCTGAGCACCATATTACGATTTTGCTCGGGTTGGCATGGAGCTCACGCTTGCAGTGGGTCCTGTCTCTGCCTCCTGAACACTGGCAATTATGACAAGAGTCACTATGTCTATTGGCAGTTCCTTTTACTCCCAATGTAGGGAAGAGTTTGAACCCAGATCCAGGCTTCAGAGCCTAGGGTTGAAGGAAGAATATGGAGCCTTTGAGAATTCTCCTCCCAGAGGCCCTGAGAGCCACAATGCCACACAGGCACACGATTGCATTGGTGTTCTGGGAGCAGAACATAGAGAAACCACGCTGGAACAGGGCTAGAAGCGTCCTTCCCTGATTGCTGGCCCTCACAGACCCAGAAGGTGCTGTGAAGGCTGCTGTGGAGGACTGTCATGACAGTCTCACTGGCTGTAGACCCTGTGTGCAACAATATCAGCTGAAGCTCCTGGCTAGGGAGGTCAGAGGCGCTAATGGGGAAGCTACTGCGGCTATTTTGCTAAACGGACATGACGTGCCTGTCAAATTGCCTTCTAAATAACTATGTTTATGCCAACAGATGACGGCTGTTAGCAACTTTGGTCGGAGAAGCTTACGTTGGCCGTGATCAGCAGTCAGTGTAGAGTCGCACAACTGGTCAGAGTGCTGAGACTAAGTGGCGGCTGAGCGATGGCTATAAATGGGTCATCTGTGCCACCCCCTGCCAAGGCTCAGAGAATACTATGCAGGAAGGGGTGTAAAACCCAGGGCAGGAGGGTAGGCGCTTCAGAACACAGATTTCCAGCTATGGCCTGCTACTGAACTCCTGAACTCAAGGCAACTGTGATGACCTGCAGAAAGTCTATATAAGATTGGGCCCATGAGCATACTGCTACAGAGGAGGGGACAGATCTCACAGGGTTCTAATGCTCCCTGAGGATTCGTGCACAATGGTTGCTAGGAGATGGGAAAAGACGCTTTCTTCAGTTGTGTAGCCACTGGCTAGGCACACATGCTCATGAAAAGCAACAAGAACAACAACAAAACAAAACAAAACACCCTTACCCATGATGATCCTGTCAGTAACCTGAATGCTAACAGGAGTGGGAAGGAGACTAGAGAAGATAAGGGAAGTGAATAAGGCTGAAATACATTATATACAGGGATTAAAATGTCATAATAAAACTAACGAGGATATATAATATATACTAATTAAAGGACTAAATAATTTTCCCTGAAACTTTCTGAGTTTGAGACCAGTTTGGCTGGCACTGAGTTCCAGGCCAGCCTGGGCTTTATCGGAAGACTCTGGCTAAAAATAAAACAGATTCTCCTGGCTCTGAGGCGAACACCTTGTGCAGTGCAGTGTTTTATCAGGAACCAGAGAATGTGAGGATGGCCCTTTTTATGATTATAAGTTTTCATTGCTGTATTGGACTGAAAAATATTCCATTTTTAGGCCAGACAGAATAACCATTCCAAAACAGCGGAGATAGCCTTGAAGTTGAAACTTTTATTAGCAAGGTTACAAGGGCGCTCTGCAAATGTGTGAGCCATTAAATCGTACGTCTAGTGGCTGTCTTGTTTGTGTACAAACAGGGCTGCTTCTTACATTAATGGATCTTTTCCTCCCCGGTTCTGTGTCTGTAAAGCTGGCCATGTGGGATGGCATGTGAATTTGGCAGGGCTGCCAGCTTCTCTCAAGTGCTTCGAAGCAGCTCCCCGTGTTTGATCAGAGGCTCCCTCCTCTATTAGCAGGTTCAGAGAGAAGGGAAGAGGCTGCCCACAATCGTGGGGAGGGCCTCACGGGAACCCACAGCTCTCCGAACGAGAGCCGAAACTCTTCCCATGTGTTCTGAAGCTTTGTGTCCTCCTTTCTCCTTGAGCCATGTGGGGTTGGCAAAGACGAGCTCAACAACAGATACATTTTCCATGAGTTTGGTTTTTTTCTGGGTGCTTTTACAAAGAATAAAGGAAGGGGTAGAGGTTGTGGGGATGACTCAGCCAGTAAAGTGCTTGCTGCACAAGGGTGAGGACCTGAGTTCAATCCCTCAGCACCCGCATTAAAAAAGTGCTTCAGCCCTGCATGCCTGTGACCCCAGTGCTGAGGAGATGGAGGCATGAGGCTCCCTGGGCTCACTGACCTGCCAGTCAGGCCAAATAGGTGCACTCCCGGTTCCGTGAGAGACTGCCTCAGATAAAGGTAGACAGCAATCAATGAAGACACCTCACTTCTACCTCTGGTTTCCAATCACGCACTAGTGCACGCCCGTGTGCACATNCTGCATGCCTGTGACCCCAGTGCTGAGGAGATGGAGGCATGAGGCTCCCTGGGCTCACTGACCTGCCAGTCAGGCCAAATAGGTGCACTCCCGGTTCCGTGAGAGACTGCCTCAGATAAAGGTAGACAGCAATCAATGAAGACACCTCACTTCTACCTCTGGTTTCCAATCACGCACTAGTGCACGCCCGTGTGCACATGCACACGCACAGGCACAGGCACAGGACAGTAGATCTTCCAAAAGAATGAAAAACCTGTGATTTGGGAAGAGCCGTACACTCCCTAGGCCTCGTGCACAGGAACCTAACCTGGTCCTTAGCCAGTTCCGCTTGATGCTAACATGGCCCCCAGCAGACTACCCAGAGATTGACACATGGCAAAATCCAAGCCGTAAACACAACGCCCACAACTCCTCACAGGCCCGCTGCTACGTCTGTCAGCCAGCCACAGCCAGGAAGGGAGATGCCATTGAGGATGGAGAGCTTACACAGAGAAGGGAGCCGACGTGTGAGGGGTGGCAGACTGCTCTGAACCGGAAGCCCGGAAGCCCGGAAGCCCGGCACTCTGAACCGGAAGCCCGGCACTCCAGAGCACACAGGTCACGTGGTGAGGCTCGTGGTGGGGCATTCTAGCACCTGCAGCTGGCGGTGTGCCATCAGACTGATTTGTGCTCAGGGAAGTGAACGCATCCCAGTGATCTATATGCCTTTTTAAATTTACTTTTTCATATGTATAGGGTTTTTTGCCTGCATGTATGTCTCTACACCATCTGCATGTGACGTCCACAAAAGCCAGAGGAGGGCATCCCCTGGAAGTGGAGTTTCAGACATTTGTGTGCTGCCCAATATGGGTGCTGGGAATTGAACTTCTGGAAAAAGCAGCCAGTGTTCTTAGGCTCTGAGCCAGCTCTCCAGCCCTTTCACTTTAATAATAATAATAATAATAATAATAATAATAATAATAATGATGATGTTTCAACTCTTAGCTTATACATACCAAAACTCTGTTTCTGGAGCTGTGTCATTGCTTACACAGCAGAATATTAGAACAGAAGTTATGGGAAGAAAGCTTACAAACAGAAATAAACGGGTGCTCTACTGCAGAACCATGGCCCAAGCCTACAATTGATTGAGAAGCTTGAAGACATTTGCAAGAATTCCAATAGTGGTTTGGGATTTCATCTGGCTTTTTACAGTTTAGACAGGATGCTGTAAACAACCATGTCTTTCAAAGTTCTCTGTGTGTATGTGCTTGTGTGTGTGTGTGTATGTGCGTGTGTGTTTGTGCTTGTGTGTGTGTATGTGTGTGTGTGTGTGTGTGTGTGTGTGTGTGTGCATGTGTGCATGCTCACAAATGCATGTATGGAGGCCATAAGTCAACATCAGGGGTTTCCCATGTTGCTTTCCATATCTCCCTGGGACCTGGTGCCAGCCAGCTTGGCTCTGCTGACAGGCCAACAAGTCCCAGGGACCCTTCTGTCCATGGTGCCCAGCACTGGAATTACAACCATGCAGTGCCATGACTGGCTTTCAGTGTGGGTGATCAGGTGCTGAACTCAGGTCTTCAGGCTTTCACAGCAAGAACTTTCTTTACCCACTGAGGCATCTCTCCAGCCCCTGGCAGTTCTCTTTATATTCCCACTCTGGCCACCTCTTGTACACATAGCTAGGACTAAAGAGGTCCACACTGGCAACTTCCAGCACAAAAGAAGGAAAAACCAACCAAACAAACAAACAAACACCAAAGCAAACAAATACCAAAACAAACAAAAAAAACCTTACCATCACCAACACACACACACACACACACACACACACACACACACACACACACACACAGTTAAAACAGTTCCAAGGGACTGGTGGTGCCTGACCACTTCCAGAACCTGCTGGATCCTAATCACCGTGATGACAGATGAGCAGTTGTGCCCTCTGGATGCTGCGTCAGTCAATCACTAACACACGTTTATTGACTTCCTATTATGTATCTAGCATTACAAAATGTGCTGAATTATAATGTATATTGACACTATATTAAAATGTCAAAGTTATCTTTGCAACATCTCAAGAGAGGTGTGAAACACACCGCATGGGCTTCTCCGCCATATCCATCAACCTCACAACCATATCTGACTCCATCTGTGGTGCTAACCTATGCAGGTACCAAGGAAATTTCACTACTAAAAAATAATTAAATCCTCCTCAGTGACATACTTTTATGACTGTATCATACCTTCTGTCTTAGTTTTGTTTTATTGCTGTGAAGAGACACCATGACCAAGACAACTCTTATACATAAAACATTTAATAGTGGGGCTGGCTTACAGTTTCAGAGGTTCAGTCCATTATCACCATGGTGGGAAGCATGGCAGTATCCAGCATGGTGCTGGAGGGACTGAGAGTTCTACATCTTGATCCAAAGGCAGAAGATGAGACTGTCTTCTGCAGGCCGCCAGAAGGGTTTCGTTCCACATGGACAGAGCTTGGGCACAGGAGCCCTCGAGTCTGTCTCCACAGTGACACTCTTCATCCAATATTAGGAGACCATACTTCCTGATAGTGCCACTTCTCATGGGCCAAAACATGTTCAAATCACCACACCTGCATGGCTGTGTCACTGTGTGTGAAAGATCTTCAGACACAGAATTCAAGATACTAAGAAATTTACTACCAAGAAAAGGTTATCATGTGAGGACCAACATATGAGTTTTATTTACTTTGTTCTGTCTTGTTTTTTGCAGATGTAGACTTAAGATGCAATACAATTTGTTCTCTGAATAGTGTTTTTGGCAAACAAGACAGAACAGGAAAATTGTAGGAAGAAATTGCACCATTCCACTTGGAAGCATCCAATAGCTGTTGAGATGGTGGCCTGCCTCGAAAAGGCAACACTGTGGCTCCCAGACACACAGCAGTGACTGTCCCTCAGAATAATGTTCAGATCCTATGAACAGTGAAGTAAAGAATTATTGAAAGCAAGAGGGAAACTGACATCAGCAGAAACAGCTGCTAATAGCAGATGCTCCAAAGTGAGGCCTGTGTAGACAGAATGCATTTACAGACTGTTAAGTCTGGCTGTTCGGTATCTGGATGGAGTCTCTGGATGAGGTAGGAGCGCAGAGTCAGGAGTGTTCAGATCCATCAGAGAAGCCGCATGCCATCTGAGAGTCAGTCGTTGGATACGAAGCAGACGTTAGGTCTTTGTTTAATTTTGTTTCTGAGACAGGGTGTCATTACAAAGAACAGGCTGGTCCTCCAACTCATAACCCTTCTGCTTCAGCCTCCTGAGCCCTAGGGTAGTCACGTGCCACCCATAACCACACTTGTCACACAAGCCTTACGCCAGTGGCTCAAGGTCATGAGTGGTGTGTCCTGTAGGTAGATCCTGTTTTTTAAAGCCCGGAGCTCTGCTCCTTACCTGTTGGTGGGCACCATCTTTAGTTCACCAGCCATTCCAATTCCAGCATCTGCTCAGTAGCTCTTCTTTATGCCCCCTTGGGTTCCTCAACTTGGGTGGGGTTAGGCTGTGTTACTTGTACCAAGGAGCCACACCTGCCAGAGCAGCCAGCTGCAAGTCAGTGTTAGTAGACCTTTCCATTTTTTCTCTACAACACTGCCAACACGGCAGAGCTCTTCTCCTCAAGGTACAGGGTAGGGCTGAGGGTGTGACTCTGCTAGGTTACCAGCATGTGAGAGACCCTAGGTTTCATTTCCAATACTGCAAACACACACACACACACACACTCACATACACACACAGACAGACACACAGGTGCTTGTAAAAATGGGTATGCAGCAGTTACTTCAGAGTGTTATATGACATATGTCAGTAAGAGGACACAGATTCAGATTATGAGCACATACAGTTTATGTGGCCATTATCCAGAACTTGGTAGCGCATAACAACATTCCTTGAAGAAAAATAGCACACAGCCAAAATGGACACACCCCACTTTCACCTGTGAGTTTGAATTTTGTGTTACAAATCTCCAGGCCCAAACACAGCACCCTTCCCTCCCTTCAACGTAAAGAAGCAAGCAAAGGAAGAAAGTTGAGGGGCAAAATTAAAAGAGAGAGAGAGAGAGAGAGAGAGAGAGAGAGAGATATTAATGAAGGAGAGGCCACAGTTCTGTATTTGCATAGCACATTTCTTCAGGAAAAGTACATACGTGGCCTTAGTTTTCCGAGCCATCTTTATACACTTCCCCAATATGGAAAACATCTACTTTTGTTCATTTGTGCTACCCTTATGCTCTGGTGATTTCCAGACTGCTTTTTGGGAAGGGTACTGCTCAGTTCTGAAAGCCCGAGTTACATGTGGGGGTCACAGCCCTGCATAACCGAGGCTGGTTTTCAACAATGAGCCATGATTCTTAATAATTACATCTTTATGGAGAGAGAAAGCATAACCAACTTGAGGAAACAAGCCAGACCTTCCTGCTAAAAAGAGATGATGTCCAGGGAGACTTCTTGCCAGTAACGTGCCTGTCTGACAAGCACCTGGACCTGGATTGGTACCCAGATCCCATGGGATCCCACAACATCCCATGTGCAGAGCAAGGCATGGTTGTGTGTGCTTGCAATCCTGGCGCTAGGGAGGCAGAAACAGGCAGATCCCTGGGACTTACTGGCCAGTCAGCCTAGTGAGACCACCTAACCCCAGGTTCAAGTGAGAGATTCCATCTCAAAAGGACAAGTTGGGTGCTGGCATATGAAGAATAGGCCCCGAAATTGACCCTGGGTCTCTTTATACATATACACATGCACACACACACACACTCACACACACATATATACACACACACACACACACACACACACATGCACTCATGCACACACATACACACACACTCATACACTCATGCACACATACATATACACACAAATGCACACACATACACACACACTCATACACTCATGCACACATACATATACACACAAATGCACACACATACACACACACTCATACACTCATGCATACATACATATACACACAAATGCACACACATATACACACACACTCATACACTCATGCACACATACATACACATGCACACACACATACACACAAACATACACACATGTATACACAGACATACACATGCACACACATACACACACATATACACATGTACACACAGACATACACATGCATACACATACACATGCACACACACATTACATACAAATGTACACACATGCACACACAAACATACACATGAACACACATACACATGCACACATACATAAACACACAAACATACACTTGCACACACACATATACACACAAGCGTATACACATGCACACACATGCACACACACAGACACAAACACACATGCATACACACAGACATACACATATGCACACACATATACATACACACATGCACACACATATACATACACACATGCACACACAGAGACATACACACAAACACATACACATGTGCACACACACACACACACACACACACACACACACACGTAATACCTTACTCTTCTAATGTGCACAGAGCTGTATCTGCGGCCTCTGGAACCAGCTACCGTCCTGAGAGCAATTGTGTGGCATTGCCCCCCCCCCCCCCGGGCACTCAGGAGTACTGGAACACTAGCTCCTCAGGGACAGGACCCTGGAGGCAAGTCTTTTTTTTTTTTAAGATATTTTCTTTATTTACATTTCAAATGCTATCTGGAAAGTTCCCTATACCCTCCCCCTGCCCTGCTCCCCTACCCGCCCACTCCCACTTCTTGGCCCTGGCATTCCCCTGTACTGGAGCATATAAAGTTTGTAAGACCAAGGAGCCTCTCTTCCCAGTGATGGCTGACTAGGCCATCTTCTGCTACATATGCATTAGAGACATGAGCTATGGGGGTACTGGTTAGTTCATATTGTTGTTCCACCTAAAGGGTTGTAGACCTCTTCAGCTCCTTGGGTAATTTCTCTAGCTCCTCCATTGGGGGCCCTGTGTTCCAGCCTATAGATGACTATGAGCATCCCCTTCTGTATTTGCCAGGCACTGGCATAGTCTCACTCAAGATAGTTATATCAGGGTCCTTTCATGATGCTCAGCTCACTTCTAGCTCTCAAGCTCCTGCCTCTGTGGGCGGAGCTACCAGGAGCAATAGTGATGGTCTGTGTCCTCTTACACCACAGGCCAAATTAAAAATTTCCTCCCTTAAAGTGTCCAGTCAGGTTGTCCACTGAGACAAAACAAATAAGAATGCAATCATCCCAACACTCTCTCCGTGCTTCTGGTCTGCACTGGAGACGATGAGAAGTTGGAAACTTCCTTGTTGGGTCTTATGGCCTCTTGAGTTAGTTGCCCACCTTGCGGCTGGAGTGAAAGGGATAAAAGCAATGCTACAAAGACAAAAAGAAATGGATGGGCAGAGGGGACAGATGCACGAACATAGACAGCCAGGGCTCTGCAGCACTGAGCCATGGCTATGACCATAAACACTCCTGATCTGCCCTACACGTAAAATGATGCTTTCAGGACTATATTGCTTGTTACCATATTTGGAATACCAGATGCACTTGACTGCTTCAATCAGATTTTCCTATAGGTGGTCTGAATCAGTTTACTGTATGCTTTTATAATCAATACCGAGGAGGAGGCATTTTTGACTTGGGGATTTAGATTGCACACTAAAATCTGCCTCATTCAAACTGAGAGGGTAAGGGTAAAAGGTATACTAGATTTCAAGGATTGATAACAAAAGTTATAACAATATATCAATATTTGATACTGATTACATGTTGAAATGGTCATTTGAGGAAACATAGTATGTTAAATACAATGTACTTCTAAAATATTTTCATCTGTTTCTCTTGTGTTTTTAATGTGGCTATTAGATATACTTACATATTTATATATAATATATGTATAGTAAACATATATTTATTTTATATATTAACTATATTAATACATATATTTAAACTATATTATATTGCCACAGGACAGGACTGCACTAGTGCTGTGGTTCAAATGTGGGCTCTGTCAGTCAACAACTGGGCTGTCACACTATATGGTTATGTAGTGTGTAAGGCATTAGGAGCACACCAGGGCCCACATACATCCTTTATTGGTCCAGCCATTACCAAATGAAAGCTTTTCCTTGGTTTTCATACAGTAGTACCACACGGGCACTGCCATGGTGCTTGCCAGGTGATGGCACTCATTTGGAGGGTTGTGGCATCCCTAGGAACTAGATGGAGGAAATGGTCAGTCAGGGAAAGCCTGCAGGTTTATAGGTTTTCAGAAGAAATGACCACACCAGCTGGAAAACACACAGAAGCAATAGAGATGGGTTCTCTTGTTTGTTTTCTTCTCTCCCTCCTTTGAAGATTTTCCTGGTGTGTGAAAAATGTGTGTGTGTGTGTGTCCACCCATAGTTCCAGGCACCCATGGAGGCCAGAAGAGGGCCTCCTGCAGCTGGAATTTACAGGCAGTTGTGAGCTGCCCAGTGTGGAATTGAACTCAGATCTTCTGCAAGTATAGCCGGCTCTCTTAACCACTGAGGCACCTCCCCACCTCGCCATCTCTTGTTTTGAAAGAATAAAAAGGAAATTTGAGGACAGGGTACCGAATAAATTATTTCTCTCAAGATGGCTCTAACTGTATCTCTTCCTCCCCCAAATGAATGCCAGGTGTATAAGAAGGATAAAACTTTCAATTAAGTCGCTACATAAAGATTAAATGACCTTTAAAAGAGCTAGTGTCTGTGGACAGGCTATGCATCATCATTAGAGCTAAGTGTCAGCCATGACCCAAAAGTGTGTGGCTCAGACCAGGCCCCTGTGCAAGGCAGGGACATCTTGCTCCAAAGGGCAAACTGGGGCTGGCCAGGCAGATGAAGCCAGAGGGGCCTCCCATCGGGAAAGCTGCTCCTCGGCCTGTTTTCCCACTATGTGGAAATGAGTTACTGGACACACAGTTCATTAAGCTGTGAGCCCAATTACTATCACATGGCGTCAAACGTATTGCAATTACAGTCCTTTGGAGAGGAGCAGCCAGCCGCTGTTTTCAGCCGAGAAACGCCAGCTCGGACAAGGTTTATAAATGATTTTCATTAACTATCATTTACCATTAGCACAAATAAAAGCACTAAGTGCCCACTTTGCTGGAGAGAATGACCTTTGGCCTGGATTCCGTCTCTAACTGATGAAGGCTAAATGCATTGTGACGGCTCCTAATCACATTTAGTGCGGCCTGTGGTTGGATGGCGCTGGGTGTCCCATCAACTA